>JAMKCH010003640.1:0-46732 GCA_023653785.1 Ophioderma brevispina
GTTTTCAACATGAAGTATTGGTACAGGAATGTAGAGGAAATTAATGGACAACAAAAACGTGAGGGTTCATGCATTAAATTAATTGCAAAGGTGGAATTTTGAGCCAAATGTTGATGAATGAAAGGTTAGTCTCCTGAAAATATAAACATTTTTATTTATAAAGAGGACGCATGAATGCAGTACTAGCTTGGTGTTACATCATCTGAAATTTTCGCTATGGCTTCTGGGAAACCGGAAGTCACATTCGTCAATGTCAGAGATCCAACTTTATCATACCATCTATGATCCTCGCATTTTAATTGATAATCGCCTCATTACGGGAAACTAGATAATCCCATAATCACCCCCTCGGAGCGCGTCTCAACGTCCGTTCATGTCAGTTAGGAACTGCGCATTGCGTGACCATGCATCATGACCAAAACAATAATCCGAAAATTCGACGTCATTTTTGAAACGTATAATTAATGCTTTAATTTGGCGATTTTTATCAATGTTGAACCAATGGAACAAGATTTCATTCATAAATCGGCTCTCAACATATACAAATGACTTAAAATAGATCAATAATTTGTTTGTGAATCAGAAAAAAGATGTTTTAGGGGCTGTTATTTCAAAGATTCAGTTCGCTTGAAAATTAGTCACCTTGCACTCTTTGAAACAATATCATACCGTCCAATTTACCGTTTTTAAAGTGTTGTTTTGATTTTGTGGGAATACCCTTAATTTTCTTTAGCCATAAGTTTGTGCTTATTTTGTTCTGCTTGGGTTTATGAAAATCGTATTAGGTGAGTTTTGAGTGACACGGATTATATATAGTTCTCGGATTCTGTATCTGGGCTCGGTCTGCGCCCTCGCCCGATACCGACTCCTCGACTCAGTATATAATCAGTATCAAACCCACAAACTCCCCTATATCGGATTTGCGCTGCGATATAGGAGGATGGGAAAGTTTTGGCCATATCCATTAGGTGAAACTAGGGAAGGGAAGACGCATTTTAATCTATCCAAGGAAAGTCGATTGCTGCCTAACAATAGAAAACGACCTTGAAAGGAAAAGGGCCCAAGACAAAACTTATTTTGTTTACTTACCTCATTCTTTCTGGAATGAACTTTGTTACAGTTTATTACAATCCATTTATAAGTATTCGCATCAATTCACTGTAAATACAGGTTAAGGAATTGAAAAGATTCGTTACATCTGTACTGCATCCTCGTGGGAGCATAAGTTGAAAGAATTTGTAGGCCTCTGACTATATTACACTGTAGCACTGTATGTTTTTATTGTATGGGTCCTTCTACACTGGTCCTAAAACTTACACTGACCAAAGTAATTTGCCGAATTATTTAGCCTAAAGAAGTTTAACTTATGCGACGTTAATTACAAAATAGTGTTTGCGTTTTTTGTGTTTAGGACAAGGTTTTCATTTCCAAATATTCTATCCAACGTACTTCAACTATAAAGAACTACGTGACCATCTATAAGTGGGTATTGACTATTGTATTAGTCGTATTAGTTTAGGTAACATATGAAAGTAATGATGAGGCCCAATATCACCTGTGTGGACAACGCAAAAACCATTGTTACCGTATTCAGACTTCAATAGCGCACCTGTCTTACACAGGTAGTATTTCACATTTTAACGTAGGTTACTTTTACCAGTGACCCTCTATGTTTTGACCACTGCACATCGTATTAACCGTAGAGCACACAGTATTAAGAACGTGTAGACTAGGAGTGCTGCAAAGTTTAATTGCTTTGCGCCCCTGCAAACAGCTCTCACCCGTAAAAAAGTACCGGTTGTCCCTATATCAGCGCGAATCGAGTATAATAACTAATAGTACTTGTATTCAGAATACGATCTATGTTATGAGTGAAAGACATTAGATGGGCCCTGTGGCGAATGCATCCGAGGGAGAGCTTACTCTATGTGCTTTATATAATATAATGCGTGCCCCACCTAACCCATTGTGATATGTTTCTGTCTGTTTGTTGTGTTGTATAGGCTGCACTGATAGGTTTGACAACCCTAAGGCCGAAGGCGAGAAATGGGATGAGCCTTGCGGGGAATGCGCTTGTGTAAACGGCAATGCTATCTGTCCTGTAGCTTCGTGTAGCGGACCACCCAATCCTCTGTGCACAGTTAACGATGACCCCGATCGATGCTGCCCTTCTTTCAGCTGCCCAGAAGGTAAGCCTTAAGCTGATACCGCTCAAGACATTGCAACAACATATTTGGGCATCTTTGCAAAGTTTTGTTCAATTATCTCAAAATGTATATGTAAATATGACATAGATTCGACAAAATAAACAACTAGAATTGACTAAACCTTTTATATCCCCAAAAATCAGTAAGCCCAAATGACAGTATATGCAGTAATAAGGCATATGCAATTCATTTCAGGTTGTTATGATGAGAATGACGTATTTTACGAGACCGGCCAGGAATGGATGTCAGACATGTGTACCATGTGCATATGTTCATCTGGGGAGGGATTACGTCCAGCAATGTGCAAGGCCAAAGATTGTGATCTGCCGCCATCTGACTTATGCGTTTCTCTGCCACTCGTTGAAGGAGAGTGCTGTCCAGCATTTGACTGTTCAGAAGGTATCTTGTACTATTAAGTAGTTAGGGCATGTTCTCGCTGACCCTCTTTGAACCTCATTGGCTGTTGCAGGACCAAACCCAGTTAAGAGTCAGTGGTGGTTTTGTCCTGGGTTTGCAAAGTGAAGTCATTATTATCTTTTGGGGAGTATCCACACAAATTAGATCAATGGGAGCGTAATCTTTCAAAGTGGCTGGGTTAAGACTTCTGTATGTGAGAACATGCCCATAGAGCATTTGTGCAGGTTATAATCATATAACACATATATTTTCTACACTTTTTTTTTTCACTTAATGAGTTTGAATATGGTATACCCTCTTTACCAATGTGTCTGTGTGTTGACGAAGAGCTTCATATCTCCTCCAAAGGACAAGACGTTTTCATGGTTTTCCAAGTCCCAATGAACTACGAGAAGAGTAGAAATTTATTTTTAATCAAGTTCTTTTCAAAGTAGATCAAAATTTAAGTACCTGGATAGATCCCAGCCCAGTGTCTGTAGTGGGATTTGAACCAGGAACCTTTGTCACCAAAGGGAAATCTGCACTTAACCAGTGAGTCACAGCCTCCTATGATCATCATCATATACGCGTCTGCTGTAGGACAAAGGCCTTAAGGTCCATTCATCATACCTCGCTGGACTGTGCGATCACTTTCCACTGCCAACTCGACGCAGCTCACTGCAAATCCAGTTAAAATTAATGTAACTTTATAGCGGTATCGTGATGCAGTATTTTGGGTAGAGACTTAAGTTCAGCCAATGAGACTCACTGCAACACAGATGCAGTGAAGTATGAATAAACCTTTAGGGTCAAGAGGACAGATAGCGCTTTCAAAACCAAGCACACATTTTTTTGTGCCTGATATATCATCATTTTTTTATGCAATTGCTTTATGTCCTGCAGGGGAACAGGCACTGACAACACCTGAACGTACAAGCCGAGATACAACCAGGTACAACACCTGAACTTACAGACGAGATACAACCAGGTACAACCCTGAACTGACAGCGAGATACAACCCGGTACAACACTTGAAGTTCTTACAGCAGAGATTAAGAGATACAAACAGGTACAACCACATGAACTTACAGCTGGATACAACCAGGTACAACAACTGAACTTACAGCCGAGATACAACCAGGTACAACACCTGAACTTACAGCCGAGATACAACCAGGTACAACACCAATGAATTACAGCCGAGATACAACCAGGTACAACACATGAACCTTACAGCCGGATACAACACGGGTAAACACCTGAGCTTACAGCCCCCGAGATACACCAGGGACAAAACACCTGAATCTTTACCGCCGAGATACAACCAGGTAACAACCACCTGAACTTACAGGCCGAGGTTACAACCAGGTTGCAACAACTGAGCTTACACTGAGATACAACCAGGAAGTTTAGCAATCCCGTAACAAGCAGGGATTTTATTGGTTGATGTGATAAAACCAAATGAGTTTTAATATTGGCAATTTGAGGCATAAGTGTGGGCACTAAACCTAACTTTTTTGACATCTCAAATGTTTATAACTTTCAAACTAAGTGTTGCATAAATGGGGTTTAAGTAAAACAGAACTAAAAGTTTCCTAAGGGTTTGCTCTGGGTTAGTTTTTAGTGCATCTTTGACCACCTATTTTAAGAAAACTAAGACACTATGAGTTACAATATGCTCATCCACCAAGGACACAATTCAGTGGGTTGTACTTGTACATGCATTGACATGAACTGACCTTGTGTGATCTGGGTATCATAATATCATACCCAAAAACCAGGTGGTGTATTTTCTAAATACATTGGTGAATGAAGGCTACTGAACTGTGACAAGAGAATTGAGATTTTACTAGCTCATAGTGAGAGTAGCATTGATAATACAAACACATGCCCCTATTCATATTCTTTATGTGCAGATCCTCTCATAAAACATTAAAATCACTCTCACCATGAAAGAAGACATCTTTTTATATGAAAAAATAATGTAAACTCTTTTTTCTCAACATTTCAGGGCCCGCTGAACCACTAAGTTTCGCCAAAGACTTAGTGGATGGATGGGTTGTACGTTACAGCCAGCCTGTCACCCTAACTTGCGGGGCCAAAGATGTTGACCCTCAGGCGATATCCTATGAGTGCAATGGACAAATCATGGAAACATCACGCATTACCTACTCAGTTGAAACTGTTGATGGTGCACAGTTGCAGTTAGCATCTATTGGTAAGGATAACATCATTCTGGATTTGAGACAAGAATACCTCAATCATCTAGTGAATGCTATTAGGTCATAAGTGCAATAGCTGCCATTTGTTAAAAATAGCTGCCATTTGTCAGAAATTCCCATCAAACATACTAATATGCCAAGTCTTTGATCAGTGGCTCTTGAAAGTCACCTGAAGAACCATTTCAAGAGCCACTGACTCACAGAAAGAAAATTAAAAAAATTGTCCTATAGTCAGGGACAAAATAAGGTGACCAATTGCACGTCTGATGTAATTTGACAGTGCAGAACAAATGTCGGCCATGAATAATAATCTGTGAACATTTAAAGCTGATTAAAACAAAAAGTTTACTTACGTTAATTAATGTATCCGTGAGTCAAAATCCCGACTCAAAATAGGGCATTTTTGACATCTTAAATCATATTTTGTCCGTACATGCCCCACCCATACTACATATTCAAACCAATCACAGTTCAAAGCACGCTGATTGACAACCCTTGACTTACGTGCAGTTGGTCGGCTTATTCTGTTCACACGGCGAAATGAGATTGGGAGTAAAGCTGTGATCCATTAATTGTTAACAGCGTTTCCAACCAGATCTGCTTTGGCTTGCAATGTCTTGGCTGCATGGCGGTGCTGTAAGAGTTGTATGGGCTAAGTTTCCTGCAAATTGGCATTTTGAACAAGTTGTTTTTTAATTCATGACCTATTAAGAATATATTTGTTCTTAAAAACACCTCACAACAAAACTTTGTGAGTTTCACTTTGTCAATAATAGCTTCATGTTCAAAGAAAGAGCCAACATCAGAAAATATTGCCAAATGAGATTTCATTCTGTTAAAGAAATTTTGAGTTTGCAAACTAAAACGGTACAAGTTTGTTTCGATTCTTGTGAAATCATAGCAGGAAACACAGATAATATTGAACGTAATATTGAAGAGAAAGGAAGAGCGCATCGCATGTTAGAACACTCACCAATAAGTACTCAGTTGCAGGCCTGTTTATCGGGCAACCTGGGTAGCTCATTTGGTTAGAGCACTGGTCTTGTATGCCAGAGGTCCCTGGTTCGAATCCTGGCGCCGGCAGATGTGCCCTCGATTTTTCCTTCGGGGGGGGGTATATCTGCTTATGTTCAGATTCTGTGTTTGTAATTATACTAGATTCCAGTTGATAGTGGAATAGCCTCTACTTTTTTGTAGGTGGAGGTATGAATTGAGGGGATTAGTATATAAAAACTTTAGTCCGTGTATTTGTGGTATGATGTGCACTATAGCCACGATAGCCAACACTGAGTGGTTGGGCCATTCACAGTCCAAATCAATAATCAAAGCATAAACCATAGAATGTTCAAAGAAAGCGCAAACTAACTCCAGGAATAGTTGCAGTGAAAGCAGGTGAAAGCTGATTTTATGAATAGTGAAGATAAAAGTTCTGCATTGTAACACACAGGTGACTGAAGCCTTTTAAAATTTATGATATGTTGTTGGTAGGCAATGGTTTAAAACCAATTCTGGGGTAGACACACTATGCATCACATAGTATAAAATACAAAGTATTGATTGGACGAACAACATAACTTTTATTTGTAGTTGGCCAGTTTCTTTCAATCCGATCTCTTTTGTATTGCGAGGAAGAAATCGAAGATTTTCTGGGTATTTCTGTCCCCTATTTTGAGTAATGGACGAAGTCCGAACTCCGCCCATAACTCTACCATCAACTGGAATCTACTTTACTGTTTATGTGTTCTAACATACGATGTGCTCTTCCTTTCTCTTCAATATTATGTAATGTGTTAAGGTGATCTTGTGTGTTACAATGTCCTGTCTATATGTATATATGTTCCAGTGTATGATGTATGTGTGAGCCTCGTACCCACTGTTAATCTGATGATATTAGGCTTGCTTGTAAGCATCTGTATAGATCTCGTGCACTGGTGTGTTTGTGTGTATTGTATGCAGGGACCGCTCGCCAATAAGTACTCAGTTGCAGGCCTGTTTATTGGGCAGCCTGGGTAGCTCAGTTGGTTAGAGCACTGGTCTTGTATGCCAGAGGTCCACGGTTCGAATCCTGGCCCAGGCAGGTGTGCCCTCAAATTTTCCTTCGGGGTATATAACAGATCAATATAAGAAGCAGACAACTTTTTTACATGTGCTTTTCCATGACTTCCCCAAAATCTCAGAAATCTAATAATTAAATGTGTGGTTTGATTTCGTCAGATATCAGCAGAGATGAAGTAGAGGCCCACACAGGTGAAGACAAGTTCTGGTGTCAGTGTGTAGCATCGACTGAAGACTTTACCATTTATCGCAGCTCAAAAGCTTATGTTGGCATCTCGTGTAAGTATCCATTCTTTATCTCTCAAGCAATTCCATTTGAAGGATTTAGTGTTTTAGGTTATCAAACAGGATTAGGGTGAGGATTAAGTAATCACTGGGATTATCACAAGTTTGTTACCATTTGGAGTTGGATGTTCAACCAAGGAGGATTAAGATCAGGAAGTGATACTTTGGTGAAACTGTGGGCCTGGGACCTTTGTTTTATAGGGGGTGCTGCAGTGGCTCAGTCGGACTTTAAGGAGGCGCGGTGCATCATAAATAATTTGGGCAAAAATGGGGGATGACAATGTGCCAGTATGTTTTAGGCATTAATATTTCGTAGACTGTTTGGACTGAATGTGAAATTGGTGTCATATGAAAGCTGTGAATTTCTGCATTGATATAATATAGGAAATGCTGTGATTGTAGTTATTTTTACCAAAAAAATCATAGGGAGCTACATTTTTTGGGGTGATTTCATTTAGAGGAAACCTATGTAGTCTGCAGGAGCTGTAGCAAAAAAATCCAACCTTGATCCATAAACATGGATTAAATAATCGAAAGAACATAAAAGGAACTAAATTTTGATACCGAAAACTCAAACCTGACCGTGAAATAATGAAAATAGACGCATTTGAAGAACAAAGTAATTAACATTCAAAACATTTAGTGTATCGTCCCCTAAATTTAGGTTGCACCTGGTTGCATTTAGGGCTATACATATTTGTTTTTTTTTTGCAATGTAATGTTCATTATGGTTATGGTTACAAACATCGTGTATCACAACTGCATGAACTGAGGGTATTTTATACGGGTGGGACCATGATTTTTGCTTTTGTATTTTTCCATAGCCACTTTGTGTGGTAAAGGAATAAAAGATGGCAAGTGCTTATTGTTTACCCCCTGATTCACCTCCACTGTAAAGGGCTGTTTCTAATCAGTTTGCATGAATAACTGTATATAATGTACACTGAATTTCAATTGCTCAGGGATCAACATTTCAAATATTTTTTTCAACAATTTCAAATTCCATGATCAAATTCAGTATCAACATGAAGATGTGCATTCAAATGAGTCTAAACAATTGATGAATTTCTGAATCATTTTATCTTAGTTATCAGGAAGAAATATGAGAAGCAACCAGTCAGCACTACAGCCAACGTTGGTGCCACAGTTCTCATGGAATGCATCCCACCGATGGGCAGGCCAGATCCAGAGATCACGTGGGAGAAAGACGGCACACTTCTGACCATCGGCGAAGGATCACACTTATCGATAACAGAAGAGGGCACTTTGGTCATTGAGTCGGTATCAGCCAATGATGAAGGAACATATGTATGCATTGCCACAAACCCTGCAAAGACCCGCATGAGCAAAGCCGCCACGTTGACAGTTACCGTCTAGTTTTGGAGTGTTTGTTAATGTCAGAGGCTGGTATTCTGAAAGGGAGTCTAACTTTAGACCTTGGTTAGTCCCACATGAGTGGACCTTTTTTCCATCCAACATACTCTAAAAATGTGCCATAACTAGAGAGAAAATTCCGCGTGGATGGGCCAGAATGGTCCATCCATGAGGAATTTTCTCACCTGCTACATTTAACTTTCACAGTATTTTGAAAGGGAAAAGATCCACTCATGTAGGACTAACACTGGTTTAAACACAGGTCTAAAGTTAGACTCTCTTTCAAAATATCAGCCAGAGTCTGTTGCTGGTTTTACTGTGGGCCCATATTGATACATTTGGTTGCAGCTTTCCCTAGCCAGGTTGCACCTTTCTCTCGTCAGGCTGTAGCTTACCCCAGCCAGGCTGCAGCTTTCCTTAACCAGGCTGCAGCTTTCCTTAACCAGGCTGCAGCTTTCCCCAGTCAGGCTGCAGCTTTCCCTAGCCAGACTGTAGCTTTTCCCAGCCAGGCTGCAGCTTTATTCCAGCCAGGCTGCAGCTTTTCCCAGCCAGGCTGCAGTTACAGTAGCTGCATTGTATGTTCTTTTATATCTATTTGGAATAGGGAATCACCAGCTGTGGAAAGCTGCACATACCAATTTCAGACAAGGAAATGATGATTTTGTTTATGTTCCATGATTATTGTTTAGAGGACAATACAGTATTTGTAATCTCTGCATACCTCCGGTGCATTGGTCCCACGTTGTTTTCCCCACTTTCGGACCTGCTTTATGTTGTATAGCAGGGCTTCTTTTTGGGAGGTTTAGATGTCATGTATGATGTGTGTGCTTGTTCTAGAAATGTCATCCTTATTTCTTCAACTTCATGGATTGATCAAACAATAGATACCCAAGCTTCGTGTACACATACACGTATGGTATATGACATCTAAACCTCCAATATGTCACTCAACAATGTTCATGGAGCTTAACACTTAAGTGCATAAGGGGGAGTCCATTTGGACCCAGGATTTCATTTCTTGCCCGCCATGTTTTAACTAACGCTAAATTATTTTTTCCCAAGATATTATGTAATTGCCTTAATTTTTTTTCTCCTGTTTTGTGGTCATATTGATGTACCCCATCATTGACCCGAGTTTTGGTAAAATCAACAACAAAGTGGTTTTCGGTTTCCACTTGAACCCCCCCCTTATGCACTTAAGTGTTAATATGTTATTTTTATGCTGGTATTCTCGAATGGAGCTCAACTTAAGACCTGGGTTTAAACGAGGGTTAGTCCTTCAGTGAAGAGATCTTTTATCTTTCAACATAAAATCATTTTAAATCATATTAAAATGAAAGTGTAAAAAAATAGGTGAGAAAACTTCTCAGGGATGGAGTCAGAATGACTCATCCATTCTGAAAATGTTCATGGATGGGTCAAAATGACCCCATCGGTGAGAAATTTTATCACCTATGATATTAGTCGACAAATGTTATAAGAAAAAAGGTTTGGTCATGAAAGAATAACCCTGGATAATACCTGGGTCTATAAAGACTCCCTTGGAGAATACTTGCCTTAAGGTTTTGCTAAATATATCTTTTGTAGAACTCAGTTTGGTTGTAGTCAGACCCGTAACCAGGGGAGGGGCAGTGGGGCGGATAACCCCCCCAATTCCCAAACACCCCCAACCCCTATAAAGAGCTAAAAAAGCCAACAAATTAGGGGGTTTTATGCTTTGTCTTTGAAAAAAAAGGTTAAAATTTAGGTAAAAAGCCCACTTTTGCCCAATCCCCCTCCCCTTTGCAATTGCTGGGAAAAGTCCCATTTTGAAAAAAAAAATCGCCCCTCCCTAAAAATAATCCTGGTTACGGGCCTGGTTGTATTGATAGTTTTTTGTAACTATACTTTGATCGAGTACCAAACAGGTGGGTCTTTACCTCACAGACTAAGAAAAAGTTACATGCAACACACTGCACAAACAAAATGCTCAAGCAGTGTGTGATGCTTATGTTTGTAAGGCAGTGCAAGCGTAAAGAAGAATCACTTCTTCACATGCCAAGTAAGTCCCACCTACTTAATGCTCATCAAAGTATAGAAGCATTTTATCGAGTAACCAGTTTCTACTGGTTTCCATGAGTTGACTGACAGCGATAGCTTTGATTTCAAATCTATTATTTGCGAACAAAGATCATTTAGAAACACAGCAAGCAGTCACTCATTTTTTTTCATGTGAATATGTGTGTGGTCCAGTGGACAGATTGTCCAACCCACATACCATAGGTTGTGAGCTCTAGCCTCCTACAGCAATATTATATTGCTAAGTCTGGCCTAAATGGCTTTGAAATAGATGGGCACTCCATCCCCTTTACAATATTTTTATACCAATGCCAAAAAGAAAACCTAGTACTTGTTTGATTGTTAAATTTTAAAAAATTTCTTCTTTGTAAGCTTACTTAAGTTGCTATCTATTAACATGCTAAGCAATGCGTTCTGAATGTAGTATAGGAGTTTTTTGTGCTAGTGAAAAAAAATATATTAGTGAAATTAAAATACCATACCTATTTGTTTGACATAACAGCGTTTAGCAGTAAACTCAAAATCACTGTATCTTTAAAGACCCAAAATTATTTAGAGAATAAAGGTATGATTTTGGGAACTGGTACCTTTACGACGAATTGAAACCAAGGCGATACCATTATTTTAAGTGGAAGAACAAGGCCAGAGGCCAAGTTCTTCCACGCAAAAATAATGGTGTTGCCGGTTTCAATTCGTCATAAAGAGAGTACCGGTTCCCAAAATCATACCTTTATTCTCATTCTTAAACAGCTTTATCATTTGAGGTCATTTATAGCAATTTCGTGATACTCTAAAACTACGGCCTTAAATACAACAAGAAAGGACTGCCATCGCCCCAGTGACAAACAATCAAACCACCCGTTGAAACGCAACGATCATACGCAATCAGACGCAACTTTAACAGGCGTGTGGCGAACTAACAAAAAACGGTTTAACGCGAGTGCTTCAACCTAAAAATAACATCAATACACAGCGGTACTACCTGGGTTTCGATTGTCGAATTGGAACCCGGGCATCAGCCAATTAAATTGCTTCCATTTTCACAGCTGTTTAAGAATCAATATTAAAGCTTTGAAAAATGCACTTAAATTTGATAATGTACCACAAGATTGTGTAGATAAAACACGTTTTGCCACATTTACACATTTAGCTTATAGATCTGCACTAGGTTTTGAAACACAACAGGGGCGTGCACTGGAATACACTATGGGCTGTAGATAATGCACTATAATTTATGCAATAATGATGTATATCTCATAACCAGTTAACATTCTACCACCACTTCTTTAACACCTACCAATCCATATTCCTTTGGTTTGTTACGCGGCTTGATTAGTACAAATTAAAAGTGCAATTTTCCTGATGTGCAATAGACAAGTCAATTTACACTCAAAGTTTCACACACGCGTCACTTTTACAACACTGTGTTAACGGTCTATGTGATAAACTGATAGTACTGGGGTGATCCAATTCAACATGGTACTGATGAACAAAGTACACTGGGTAGCACAAGAGATCAAAAGTTGATAATTCACTATAGGAACATGGTAGCACATTGCAAAACTGGGAAAACACATATTGATGTGGTAATTCACTATGTATTTATGTTAGCACATTGCACTGGGTAGCACAAGATATTGATGTTGGTAATGCACTGTTGTTTTATGTTACAGCTGCACGGGTAGCAGCCAATAATATTGATGTTGATAATGCCTTTGGATATGGGAGCACATTGCACTGGGTATCACAAGATATTGATGTTTAAACGCACTGTGGATTTACGTTAGCACATTGCACTGGGTAGCACAAGACATATTGATGTTGGTAATGCACTATGGATTTTATGTTATCACATTGCACGGGTCTCACAATATATTAGTTTATAATCCACTGTGGAGATGGGTAGCAAAATTGGCACTGTTAGCGTCAAGATATTTATGTTGATAACGCACTATGGATATGGAAGCAACATTCACTGGTAGCACAGATTTATGGTTTGAACACATTGCACTGGGTAGCACAAGATATTGATAATGCACTATGGATATGGAACCACAGGATATTGATGTTGGTAATGCACTCTGGATATATGTTGCACATCAACTGTAGCACAGAATTTGATGTTGGTAATTCACTATGGATTTATGTTAGCACATTGCACAGGGTAGCACAATATCTTAATGTTTAATGCACTTTGGATATGGGAGCACATTGCACTGGGTAGCGCAAGATATTTATGTTGATCACGCCTTGGATATGGAAGCAACTTGCACTGGGTAGCACACGATTGATGTTGAACACATTGCACTGGGTAGCACAAGATATTGATAATGCACTATGGATAGGAAGCACATGTATATTGATGTTGGTAATGCACTATGGATTATTTAGCACATTGCACTGGGTATCACAAGATATTGATGTTGGTACTGCCCTATGGATTTATGTTAGCCACATTGCACTGGGCAGCACAAGATATTGATGTTGGTAATGCACATATGGAATTAATGTTAGCACATTGCCTGGGCATCAACACAGATATTGTGTTTGGTATGCACTATGGGAGATGTAGCACATTGCACTGGGGTACACCAGATTATTGAATTTTGGTAATGCACTCTGGTTATGTTGCACATTTGCACGGGGTAAGCACAGATATTGAATGATGGTAATGCACGATGGATATGGTATCACATTGCACCGGTTTCACAAGATATTGATTTGTTTGGTAATGCAGCTATGGTTATTGTAGCACAAGATATTGAGGTGTGATAAATGGCACGATGGATATGTTAGCACATTGCACTGGGTAGCACAAGATATTGATGTTGTAATGCCTATCAATGTGGTACACATTGTTACTGGTAGCACAAGATATTGATGTTGGTAATGCACGATGGATATGTTAATTTAGACATGCAACTGGAGCACACGATATTGATGCTGGTAATGCACTATGGTTATGGGGCACATTGCACTCGGTAGTGCCAAGTTTGTTCTAGATAGTGCAACTTTTGGAACCATATTAAGACCTGCAGGAGTAAAATGCTAAAGTTTTTTCATAGAAATGTCACAGCCATGATAATTTAACACAAAGTCTTACTGGGTATGAAATAGAGGGCAAACATTGCACGGATAACAAAATTATACTGTAGGTATTTGTACAATTGATTCACCACAATGTCTAAGACTGCAATGTTACAACACAAGAGTAAAAAGTACATTGTTGTAGAAACATGCACTATATAATGGGTCAAAAACCTTAGAGACCACACTAAACAATTGCTGTAGATTAATGTATTTTAGAATATGTATTATAAAACTTACACTGGTAACAAGCTATAATGGTATAGACCATGCATGAGCAACTATTAAACACAATGATGATGTTAACACAATTACATTGCATAATGTAATAGACTGCTGTAGAAACATAAGGGCTTACCTTCAAGTAAGCATCATGGAATCGAACATCCCTACGATGTTAATCTGGCAAACAGAACTCACCAAATTACCCAAATCAGTTATGGAATAAATTTGCGCAACCAAGTGGTATCAGTATCTGACAATAGATGGGGTGGTGCATTTCAGGATCTTAGTGTGATGGTAGAACCAAATGTACTTAAAATGGCCCTCAAAACATATTTTTTGGAAAAGTTTATGCGATTTTTTATTCTTTGGCACTTTTATTTTGTGACAAATACAACTTTGAGGAAAAATATATAAAATGTGAGTTTTAAAGAAATTATGGCACAGCCCTTCTGATACAATTTTATTCTTATGCCTAATATTTCATTTTCCAATATTCGACCATGAATCTGCACTCTGGTTGAGGACAAAATCGACCATTTACACATACAGATAGAATAAAGACAGAAGAGTTTTTTTGTTTCATTTTTCTGTAGCTCAAAACTCCAAGTGTTCTTTGCATTTTTATATTCAAAAATTTATGGTGAAAACTCTTTTTTAAATTGACCATATCGTGGCCATTTTTTTTTTTTCTCTTGGCTGTTTTCTAAAAACTCAAAGGTTAAAAATGTCTTAAAAACCTTAAAAAAAGAATGCAGTAAAATGGTGATTTTTTTTACATCTACTGCAAGCAGAATCTGAGACAAACTTTCTTCTTGGCCTTATTTCTCAGGAAACAACTAAATAACTCAGGAAGCAGCATCTGATTCTCTGTTTTTTTTTGTGGGTATGGTAGTAGATGTAATGCAATAATTTATTATGAGGCAGTAACAATTGCAGACAGTAAAATGCTGTTCACAAAAGAAATGAAAAACTTAGTTATTTATAGTTAAATGCTATCGTTTAAATGTAAAATGCGCTTGAAAATTAACAATCAGTAATGGTAAATTACTTAATTTAGTTTAATAAACATACAAATTGGTATTTTTTTACATTGGTGATGGGGCATGTATTTCAGAGGCAATTGTTTGTGCGTAATTTGAAATTGTTCATTTTTTTATTTTGGTAATTAAAGAATGCAAATTGATATGGTTTAACTCTCTTGGGTCCATTTATTATGTGTCAAAATAACAGACTGGAGACTTGTAGTAAGGATGGGGCTATTACTCTGTTTGATCTCAGGTTAGAGGGCGATATTCAATATTGTTTGATTTCACAACCAAGAAGAATGTGCACTGACTTTTGGATTAAAGTGCAACAAGAGAATTCAAATACAGGTGTTCATAAAAAATATTCAAATTCCTGATTTTTGCAATGGTGTCAGCTCTCTATAAAAATATCCCCAACTGAAAAGGATTAAGCTGAGAACTGTTCTTTGGTCCAAAATTGTTTGAAATTTCTAATTTCTATAGGACAAATACGAAATTCAGGCCTATGTTTGCTTGAAGTATTAGCATATTACAAATCACCTTTTTTCATTGTAAAGGTGCAACGAGAGATGTCAAATTAACAGGTGTCCCAAAAAAAGTGAAAATTCTGCTTTGGCATGTGTAAAGCTTTATATCAAAACACATCCCATCTGTAAGGATTAAGCTGAGAAATGGTTCTTTGGTACAAACAGTGTGAAATTTAATTTCGTATAGGAGCCCAAAAAATTTGTTTACGGAAGTTCAGCCTTGTTTTATATTGAAATAAAGCAAGTCAAATCTCTTTTGAGATATTTCTGTAGTGAAATACAAGGTAGGGGGATAGATCTAGGAGTGTCTAATCTATATGAAATTACTATTATGACACAATTCTTGGTTGCCTCAAAATTTGTTGCACCTTAAGATATTGTAGCAATAAAAAGGCACGGGAATCTATGAAATGTCAAATCTATATGAAGCCACTACATTATTCACAGACAAGATGGACACTGAAATCTCTTGTTGCCACCTTTAAAGCAGTTATGCATGCGTGAAAAAGGTGCACAATAAAAGTGCAAGAGGTCATGCAAGTCACATCACCTGACCTCGCCCTCAAATGTGACTGAACAGAGTATGGACGAGTCCATCTGGTAAGGCCTTGACGATAAGGCCGCACTTACCTGAATTGTGGCATCGTCAATGAGAGAATTTAAGATTTTTAGTGTTTCATCTAAGGTGCTTGTTCCGATTTTTGTTCTCTAGGTTCTCTACTTGATATGAGAGCCTGACACTTGTACACAGGCTAGTAAGTCGTGGGAACAGACTTGCGGTTTTTGATCTAGAGCACGTACTGCATAGTGCAAAACACCACTATCACTACTGTTGCTAAAATAAGGTAAAAACGGTAGTTTTTATCTATATCTTGAGAAAGAAATGGATTTGAAAGTTGAAATTTCACGACGACAGTGAGAAAATATGGCCTTCATCTGATTTATCAAAGTTATAACTTCCGGTTGAATCCCAACACCAATCGGAACAAGCACCTAAATGGGGCATCATGGATGGATAGTCCAATTTGATTCCTTCTGACACCATCTAAAGATGGCCAAAAACAAAAATTCTGAAACTGCTATTGAGATGAAAAAGATATTGTTACATCATTTTTTTATTTGTCATCCACCATTTTTATTCACCCTCAATCCAAAGAGACAGGTCACTGTGTTATTTAGTACATTTGGTAAAGGTCACTGCGTTAACAAAACGATATCTCAAAATCAACAATCTCTCACTGACATTTTTCAATGAGTATGGCCACAGTTACGACTTCCCATGTTGATGTGCATGATATACAAATTCCCATTTCACTGTAATCCCCCATTCAATAACATTTTAAGGCCGACTCAGAGATTTCCCGATGAGGGGCGCACTCTCATTTTTCAAACAAAATCATGTTTTTGATTATACATAATGCCTGTCACATACTAATCACTGTGAAATAACTAAGTTCAAATCGAAGTCCTTCATATAGAACATAACAACGATGTATAAAATAGTTAAAATTCCGGATCCAGAAATTCTGTTATACAAAGATCCTATGGCCACTGTTAATGTATACCATGCGTAAATGTTTACTGCATGAAAATGAACAAACCGATTCATCTAACGTTGGAATTAAGCATTAGGTAAATTGGGTAATTATCTTTAGTTTAGAGATATTTTTAATTACTCACACAAAAAATTATATCGAAATTTCTGAGTCAGACTTTAAACGAATTTGCCAATTATAGGTTTAAAACTATTACTGTTGGAAATAGACAAATGAATGCAACGTGTGATGACATGTGGATGGGACTTTCAGTGCAGAACATGGATGGCCGAATTTCCCAAACGTCCAGTTTTGGCTCCAAATTGCTAGTGTTAGGTACTCAATTTACATCCACCTATACGAATGTATCTGTAAATTTTTCAAAAGGGGTGGACAAACAGAAATTTTTTGACGTATAACTACAATATCTTGTTAGAAGGCATTGAAAATAAGCTCAAATAACAAAATGGCAGCGTTTGTAAAGGAACAAAGGTCAAAAAACCAATTTGCATACAAGTAAGTCTATGGGGCAATCATGATGGTTTAAAGACACTATCGTGATTATCCTGAAAGTAAAAATATGATTAACTATTTGTAGGAATAGCTTAAAGTGAAGGATAAGGTCTGTAGGAATCCATTAGGATATTTCTAACTGAAAAGTTGAAAGAAAAAGGGAAGAAACGAAAAGAAAACAGCAATGTTCAGAGATTATGAATCACCATTCAATTACACGTTGTAGTAATTGTCTGTATGGACAGTAATGACTAAAAATATAAATTTGTCACTATTAGGTTGCTTCTAGCTGTACCCTGAATTGCATTGTTAGAATACCTTAACTTGTTACAAAAAAATACACAAAAATTGATTTTTGATGATTTTTTTTCAAGTTCCGATTAGCAAATCACTGATAGTGCCTTTAACAGTATTACATTGTGTGTGAACACTTGTAGGCAACACACATAAAAACTAATTGACCACCCTTAGAGTGTGTGGGTGAGTGTTAGCGTTGAAAAGTGAAGAGAATATATCTAAATATGGAATGAATTTGAATTGTGCAGTTTTACCATAATAAGTTGATGGCAATGGTGGAAATTTAATGAAAGAGACTGCTGTTTTTTCTTGTACGATGATCAAGACTGATTTGTAGAATTGTGAGCAAGTTGTTTTTGACCTTTATCTCGATGGCGGCCATTTTGTCATCTTAAGCTTTGCAATGCCATTTTAAACCAGTTCCAACAAAGATCTTGTAGTTAAAAAATAATCTCAACTATTTGTTAGTTCAACCCACTTTGATGTGAGACAGATAATCTGAAGACGAAACGAGATTAAGTTAACCATTTTTGTTTCACTCTGTATAAGTCTTTGTGAAAAAAACAGGACACTGAAGCATTTACAGCTTGGTTATGAAGATTTGCTATCTGACTGTTTCTACACCTGAAAAAGTCAGATCCCTACTTGTGTTAGTACCAAAAGAAAACCACACAATTTACTATTTCCATAACACAATTTTCCTAATGTAGGGTTATATGAATATAATGCATCCATCAAAGGAAAATGAGTAATCCCTGTGGCATTCCTACCAAATTCAGAGAAACGTCTGTAGATAACACTGTTACCAGGATTTGAAAAAATATACAGTTCAGTGTACCGCTCTGGCCGGAGCTGCTCTTGGGTTGACATTGCATTGCTGTTGTCAATATAAACAGTTCCCCTATAATTGCAGGAGGGGCTAGGGTTAGATGACGATAGTACAGTTATTGTAAATAGCTGTATAGAATGCATTCACATACAAAACAAACTATATAAAAAAAGAATACACCGTGACAATCTATGGCACCGATTGTTGTATTAAATCGGCTCTGGATGCTAAATTTTTCTCATGATGCATCACATCACATTAGCCTCCCCCGTTGGCAACCATTTGCACTTGACAGTGACAATTTTGTGTAATATTTGTATTGCATCAGCTCTGGATGCTCAATTTTCCTATATGCAATCACACACATCGCTCCCCAATGGCCACACGAACATATTGTGAATTGCGAGAACTGTATTTCAGATTAGGGATTCAATATGTTACAGAGTGGTTCCTCACAATCAACACCTCTGCATCCATGCGTCCGCCCTCGTATTTTTATCCCGTGAGGGCGTCTTTCCCTTCAACAACGAAAATCTTTCTTGAAAACCTTATTAATTCGTGTATAGAGGCTAAATATTAATTCTCACTATAACAAAAAAAAAAAAACTTTTCCCAGTTCACAGAAATCTTCACACCAAAAATATTTTAGCAAAATCTAAAACAAACGATCATTTTGGCAAGTTTGTTGTTTTGGCAGTTGGTATCCTAGCGCGTACTCAGAGTTCTAACAGACGAACAGTGCGTCCGAGCTAAGCCGTACCGCGTAAACTCACTTCCGTGAACACTGCGCCGGGCGTAATTTGCATATCAACTGTGGGTTGATAACGAATCAGCAACGGTACGCTCCTGTACAAGGAGATACGGTGATTGTTGAAAACATGAATCAAAGTAAACCATCAACTCAGATCTTCAAATATTAACTTACCGTTTTGTTACAGCATCCGTGTGCTTTTCCATCATACCTCTCAGAACTCCTTCCAAGTTACACTCCAGGACAATGCCTTCCTAATCATGAACGCAGTCATCAGAAGTTTTGGTCCACGTCGTCAATTTTCTGATGATAAACATGCAATTTCTAAAAATCGATTCTAAAAAAAATTCGAAATAATTTCCCTTGACTTCTATACACTGCTGCATGCCCACCTTCCACTTCTCTCAGACCTGAAGTAGGTATGGTTGTCATCACGGATGGTTTGCCAATTGGAACAATAAGCAGTTGCGTACCGAGGCAGTCAATCCAGAGGAGGAAATCTCCAAGTCGTCCCTCCAGATGGGCAAAATTTGTTAATCGTCCCGGTGATTTCCTCCATTAGTTGCAATGTGAACAATGTGGGCATACGCGTGTGCCCAAAAATTTTCCGAATTTACTTTAATTTTTGGCCCAAATTTGGGCCTGAATTGGTAGTAATTTCCTGAAAAAGAGGGATAAAAATGCACATTTTGGCCCATATCGGCCCGCTTTTTTGAGCCCATGCTGGGGCAGACTTACTTCCCCTGCCCCCCCGGTTTGTATGCACTGACAATAAGGATCTAGAGTTCAAGAATGTGATTAACACCTCTATTGTACACAAAGGCAGCAATTTTATAATACCTGCCACATGTTTGGATCGAGATCTCGATCACTTGAGCAAAGTAAGTGTTAATCCACTAAAGATATGAAATACAATGTTATTTTGGTCCACTCCGGTTTTTTACAGAATGTTGTCCATTAAAACTTCCATTAATTATCGGTCGCGTAGCGACAGTTTATTACTTTTACTCGGGCCATTTTGGGCCGTTTTTTTGTTCGTGGATGTCCGTAAATGTCCGTTTCATTTCGGCCGGTGAAAATGGTACTTGCAAATTACTGTCATGCTGGTGTTTGACCCCTAGAAATTGTCGGTGTATTCTTTAGCTTTTTTTAGCTATTTAAAATGGCGTCCCCTCAAGCCAATTAGTTTTTTGTCCATTTGGTTAATGTTCCAACAGTACTTGTGTCAAATGTGTCAATCAATTTGAGGAAACACGAGCGTGGCAGTGACATGTGCAAACGGGAGGGGTCCATGGCCATTCCCCAAGTTAGGTCTACCAGATAAGGGGAATTTTTCTTCGGGGAGCTTAAGTGGGTTCAAGAAAAAATTGGGAGGATCGCGTTCCTGTACCCTAAACTTATTGTTCTACTGCTGTCATTTGAATTAATTACTAATACTTAACCACTTCAAAATCATTTCTTAATATCTAAAGTCCAAGAGCTTCCGGGCCCGCCCCTGGCCCCCGGCAGGGCTCTGCTCATGCACCGCATCCGTGAAAGACATTGGCGCTAGCTATGTGTAATTCCCTTCGGCGGTACAAGTTTTTTTATATACTGCCCGTTATCAGTGAGCAAAGTTAGAAACAGATCTTTTGCTTTGAATTGGTTACTATTTACCCTTAAAGAGGGGTAATCTTGGAGGTTCTGAATAGCTGAAAATCCAAGAGCTCAGGGGGCTTCGCCCCCTGGGCCCCCAGCAGCAAGCTCCTGTACCACACCCTTAACGACATTAAAGACGCTCGCTATAATGCCAATCTCCTATACTACATGCCCGTCTCAGTGAGCAGAAGTTAGAAACCATTCTTTACTCGGGTCTTTACTTTGAATTTGTTACTATTTACCGTACCCCTCCAAACATTGCCATTTTTGGAAGGGTTCTGCATAACTTAAATCCAAGAGCTGGACCCCGGCAGGGGCTCGCCCCTGCACCCCGACAGGGCCCTAAAGCGGGCCCTGACCCCCCCATTCAGGTCTCTCCTTTTTAACGTCCGGTTTGTTGTGTCAAGGCACTTGCGATGTCACATTCAAACGATCAGAAGAAATGGTCTGTAAGAGCATCTACTTAGGACATTTTCACGGCGGCTTAAGTGGGCCCAAACCAAGGGGGGGTGCGCCTTTAGTTTGTTATTTTATATTCGCTCACTACGCTTCCGAGGACTCTTAGTGCAGCAATAACATTTCTTCAGTTTTACACCCCCCCTGACAAATGTCTATGCGACGGCTCCTGTATTTAATGGAAAGTTTGGGTTTGTTTACTGTAATTTTGAAGTATTACGAGATCAGCGTATCACTGCTTCGTCGACCCAAGCGATATTTGGGTAGCTGTAATGGGGGATATTACAATCTAAGTGGTGATAGGCTTGTGCGCTTTGGCCAGCTGCCGCCTAGGTGAAGCGAAATGATTGTGACAATTTTCCTGGAGGCAGCGTAATAATATGGCAACAGGCGCTTTGTACCTGTGGATAAGGCGCTATATAAATGTCTGTATTATTATTATTATTATAAGATGTTCTGAAAATTGCGCTTTCTAGAAAGCGGATTTTGTTTAAAACGCGTATATGTGTAGTGAAATAATAATGCTGCCAAAAAAGGAAATCAGTGACGGTGTGATTTCCCCTATTCCCCTCAGGCGATTTGTAACGTAGGGTATTTGGGTAAGTCCGCGGTGGTCATAGCGGGTTAGTTCGATGTTACTCTAACTGGACACTCCATATTGCGCCCGGGCTATGACGTGTCAAGCTAAATAGTGGGGGGGATACATGGAAGAGCTTTTTGACGAAATTAACCAATGATATCATTGTTGCAGCGCCCGTAACACTAGCGAAACGTTACACAGCTAATTAGGGCCTGAAATGTTGAACTTACCTCAATGGCTCTGTGGTTCTGTCCCTCTGTCCATTGATTTATTTAAATAGGATCTGTTGGTATGGGTTCGAATTCCACTTCAGGCTGATTTTTTTTGGGGGGGGTTAATTCTTTAATTGTGTTTTTAGAAATTTTATTGTTTGGGTGTAAAAGAGATTTTTTTCGCATTATGACCATTACAAAAGTCATACATATAGGCCTAAAGCATAACAACAGAAATTAACACAAATAAAAATGAATAAAATAATGAAATGAAATGAAATAAAGAAAAAAGATCAGTACAAATTAAAAATAAAAAATAAAGAAAACGAAAAATAATAATAAACGGATGAGAAAATAATAACAAATAATTTAAAAATTAAAACCAAATCAAATCCGTGTACACTAGTCTTAGAATATCATTAAAATAAATTGTTAAAATAAAAAAGAAATAATAACATAATTACAGATATTTATATAGCACCTTCCCAAAAAGGAATAGAAATATAAAATGAATAAATGGAACCAAGTAAATTAAAAAAAAAATCAGTACAAAATAAAAAATAAAGAAAACTACAAAATAAAAAATAAAAGCCAAAATGGTAAGAAAATACAAATAACGGGAGGATAATAAAACATATTTTAAAAATTAATCAAATCAAAGCCGTATACACAAAAATATTAATAATATAAATCATTAAAATGAAAATAAACTTAAGTTATTAACACTAAACAAAATAAAGATGACTAAATAAGTAAAATAAAACAAAGTAATAAACACAAATACAATTACAAAATTAAAAACCAACAATTTTGAATAAATACAAATATTAATAAAGTAAATCGTTACAATAAAATTTGAAATAAAAAAATTAAAGATGACTAAATAGGTAAAATAAAAACTAAATAATAAATAAGAAATGAACACATGCAATTATATAATTAACAACAAAATAAACACTATAAATAAAAATAAATTAAAAATCAAAATAAACAAAGAATATAATATAAATAAACAAAAACGAAAGGAATTGTTCGCGAATTAAATTTCATTATTGTAAACCCATGGCGTCATATTCCAAGCAATTGTCAAGAAAACTTACAGCTTATATTCTGGACATCCATTCACCTTACAAACCTTGCATGTGTGTATATATCAGACCAAACTAGGGGCCACCACCAACAGCTACAACAGCACCACTGTAGAAGTCTCTTACCAGCACAATTTTTTTTCCAAGTGTCATCTGCATCTGGAACACCCTACCAGCTTACTGGGTTCAGCCCAGTCACTGGAGATTTTCCGGAGTCGCCTGAAGCCACTCACACTCCGCTCGCTAGCCACACGGACTTTCTTTGTACTTGTACCAGTCTTAATTTGTTCCTGCACACTTATAGTTGATCTTTGTTCCTGTGACCAAGCACCTTTTTCACCGAGTACAACAATACTCTACTACTGAGTGATGTAATGATTGGAAGATAGATAAGATAGATGCGTCCAACTTATTCCAGTTAACAGTCAACCTAAAAAACTTGCAAGTCGCCTGAACATGCAGTCACGGAATTACAATTCATCTTTGACATCAATTCAAACAATCTAAACAACTTGCAGGAAAACGTCTGCTTCAATTCAACATACAAATTCCAGCCAACCTCAGTTATCAACAAATGGCTCAGAGCGACCGATAAGGTTCTGAACAGAAGCATCACAACCACCGCCAACATGAACCCACTGGCAACGCACTATTTATCAGCCTCCCCCCAACCAGTCCCCAACTAGCAAGCAAAACCTGAAACCTAGAAAGCCGAGAACCGCGAAATTCTAGTCTTTTCTATTCTTTCATTTAAAAAGACTGCAAGTTATACCTAACATACACCCAACTGGGTCAAAGGTCTTGTAGGGCAATGACACAAGCAGCCTCGTGGTTCTGATGTCAAGAGAAATGACAGTAGTGAGCCCCACTAGCCAGCCCTGTTACCTCCGGAAGCTGAGTAGCGGAGCGAGTTCCTGTGGAAGTCGCCCTGCTAGACAGCGGTCGGTAGCTGATTAGGTGAGCGAATTCAAGTGGAAGTCGCCCCGCTAGACAGCTGCGCATTATTCAAGAATAACGCGTCTTCCGGCATCGATCCTAATGCTGCTGTGCATGAGAGTGCTATGGTAGTATGGCGTATTCCTTAAAGCGGTACTTGTACTTTTTCAGAAAATATGAAATTTCTTTAATTTGCTCGCAAATGATAGTCTAGGCCATTGGAAGAATAGAGATATATTTTACACATAAAAATAACATACCCAAAAAAAAATAAGGACATTAAAGGCCGATTCAGAGATTTCGAAATATAATTTTTTTGAGTGATAATTAAAAATAGTCAACTAGAACTACAGATAGTAACCTAAAATAATGTAGTTAACATTTATGTATAGTAATACGTCCCATAGGATACTGTGTATAATAAAAATTCCGGATCCGGAATTTTATAACAAAGTTGTGATTTTCTATATGAAGGACATCGATTTGAGCTTAGCTATTTCACACAGTGACTAGTACATGGACAAGCATTATGTATATGCAAAAAACACGATTTGTTGGAAAATTTGGTGGACTACAAGAATGACAACAGTTTCCCCTATCAAAGCCGTCACGCTATTAGGTTCTTGCTGGAACTATAAACAAAAGTGACAATCATTATTATATCTCTGGTAGAGATATGTTACTGATGGGCACACAATTAAAAAAATACATCGCGGTCCCCGGACCGCGAGTATCATCTGCCGTCATGGTTTGTGAATGGAGCCAAAGGTCACATGAGGTCACCAAGGTCACATGAGGTCACCAACATGTCACCCCACCCAACCCCAGCCCCTCCTTTCCACCAATAGACTCGTACTCATTGATATTAAAACCACAAAGGTCACAGACCAGTCAATCCAAAGGTGCATGTAGTGGAATCAACTCTAGTATGTGGTTTCTTGTGTTACACACCATTCTGCATCGTCTGCATTTCTGCATCGCAGGCGACATTAATTATAAATTCATTCTGTTACCCATAAGCGGCTGAGTTGATTTATTAATATTTCAGTGTGAGGACTACGTATATAGAAGCTTTACAACCATGGGAAAATATAAATTTTGAAAAATCTAGAGGGCACACTATTTTTCAAATGTGCCAGTGTCTCTTTAAAGAGACAGGAGGAGATTTCCAGAAAGAAGCGCCCCCAATTTTTTTCGAACCTGGGTGTTTTGCATATTTGGAATACTTTCCAATGTATTAGACCACACCTGAAGTGAATAAGCCGAATACGCCGTCTTTATGTAATAAGATGATGATTTAGTACTTTCTGTCGTGCACGACAGAAACTCAAAGCACGGTGTTCTATGGGGACAATTACGATAGTCAGGCAAGTTCAAAACAAGGTTTGCGGTTTTCTTACGTGCTTGTTTGTCCAATCAACCTTCGAAACGTACTCGGTAGGTGGTCTGCATCCGATCAAGTGCAATTTGAGAGAAATTTGTATCCTCAAAAAATCTCCTCCTGTCACTTTAAGATAGAGTCACCAGACAGGAAATCTCATATGTTTTAGCTGAGGCTAGCATAAAGCTACACCTGTTTTGGAAGCAAGCCAAAACGAAAAGTAGGAAGATTTATTAAGGATATGGATGACGCTGGGTCATGCCTGTTACGATTCGTATTTTAGGGTCTTATTAGTATTTTGGGGCATTCCATTTCTCATGAAAGGTAATCGCCGTTCTCAGCTTGCACGCTCGCTATATTCAAAGAATATAAGCTATGGGCCGCCAGCCTATTCCAACTCGACCTCACATGTGACCTTTGACCTCATCAACATGAGGGATCCCATGTTGCACCTATGACATGAGTTTGGTTCCAATTGAACTTCAACTTCTCAATTGAGGTAAAAAAATATACATTTTAGTGACACACACATCATCCACACACACACATACACATGCACAACAGATTGCTAAGTGGTCCTGCCAGCTATGCTGCGGCCCACAAAAACACAACAAAACAAACTAAAATTAACAACTCAAAACAATATCTGATAAAAACAACATCTTTAATGTTCCTTCCCCATATTAAAAACAAATATTCAATATTGATAAAAACAGTCTACCCTGATATGTTGAGTAAAATCTTAGTCAAAGTTGAATACATTATGCAACATTGCATAAGATTTTTTTTCCAATTTTGACTAAGATTTTACTCCACATAAGAGATGTCCCCTTATTTAATCAGTACTTTACAGTGCATAAACAATTATTATGGTTATAAAGACTGCACACTTGGTGCTATTCAAGTCTAAAGCAACAGACGGATGAGACTTTAGTCACAAATATGCACATAGTATGACCATTATTCTGCCATTTCAAATGTGTGTGTTCTTTTTCAGAAAGATTTTCAGACATAATTTGCCATCCTAGAATACAATATTTTACAAAAGATATGGCTATGTATTTATGTTCTCCTATTATGAGCCAAATTTTCTGGAAAAAGTCCTTCGGGAAGGAAAGTGGTTTTTCATTCATTTTTTGGTGCAAGAATTTGGTGTGCATAATATAAACTGGTTTTTATCGCCATTTGAATCAGTACAACAGATTTTCATTTTTTTCTCTCTGTTATGTGGTCATGTTGATGCACCCTATCAATGACCACAGTTTTGGTATCCAATGGCAGAGTGGTTTTCAGAGGGGGTTTCACGTGAGCCCCCTCCCCCCTTATACACCAACAGGAGTGCACATGACTTTATACACTTTTAGTGTTAACCTAACCACCATCCCCTGACCCCTATGAATTCACCTACTTTTATATGGCTTTATTCAGTAAAATTTATTGAATTCATAGTGGTCAGGGCAAGGCAATCAAAGTAAACCTTGTCAGGTTACGAAAACAACTTAATTGAAGTGTTACCAACATTTCAAAGAGGACTAGTTAATTTGAAAATTAAAGATTTCACATATCAGGTGTCTCTAAAAAATCAAAAGTACTGATTTTTGCTCTGATGTTAAGCTTCCATCAAAAATATCCCCATCTGAAGGATTAAGCTGAGAAATGTTTCTTTGGTACAAAAAATGTGAAATTTCTAATTTCGTATAGGAGCAAATACGAAATTCAGCCTATGGTTTGTATTGAAATATAAGCAAATCAAAATCACCTTTTTTCTCTCTTTTAAGACATTTCTGTAGCCAAATACAAGGTAACAAATCTGAGTGTCTAATCTATATGATATTACTATTATGACACAATATTTGCGGTGTCTCAAAATCTCTCGTTGCACCTTTAATGTAGATTGTATTTTGGTTTGGTTTTCATGAATTTAAACACTCTTATCAAGTTCCAATGTAGAAGCTAATTTAAAATTGTGTTGTGTAAATATTGTTAAAAAACACTCAAAGTGTGTGTGTGTTCCAATATGGCATAATTATATTTACCCTTAGTACCTACACTGCGTGCCATGTGCTTTATTTTCGTTAACAGCATAAAGCACACATAGAGATAGAATAATAAGGCTAGCGGTCGGACGGCCATCTTGAATCAGCGAGCTCACTGGCGGAGGCTTAGATGTTTACCGCCAAAGCCCATTATACCAGCACGGAAAAATGCACTTTCTCGTTGATTTCGCCAGGGGACCCTCGGTTATAAAATGACCCTTGGATATCCAAGAACATCGTCAGGCATGTGGTTTGTTCAGAAAGTTCACCGTCGCAAAGAGGATCGGGCACGATGTTTTTTTGTAGATTTCCAAAATGGCTCCAAATAGCGTGGGCTATTGCATTTTCGTAGTTGTTATGATGAGTGTGACAATTACCACAGTAGTTAGGGCGTGGTTAATATTTTAATTAGTATGGAACTTGACCCCTCGGTAGGTGACAAAAAATAGCGTCTGCTGCTCCTGCATTTTAGTATTGGTAATCAGCTAAAATAAGCGTTGTTCTGCCCCTTTAAAGAAATAAACCGGGGAAACAGGCCAGAGACCGTGAAAGCACCATGATACAGAAGGTTGCAATGGTTTAAAATGCCTCTGTTTGTCTTTAGGGACACCCTGATTTACGCGGAAGGGGTTTTTGGACTATTCCGTTATAAAACACACATTTTTTTGTCATGGTTGTCCTTAACTTTCAGTTTTAAATACCATTCTTTCCAAAAAGACAAGGACAGAAACTGAAATTTTAATCGTTAACCATAAATATTAGCAGATTAATCTTAAGGCATTGAGGGATACTTTATCGTGGAAAATAAAACCACAAGTTTGTTTCTCACAAAACTCAGTTGCAGGAGTACATGAGTGGCAGGACTCTCATATATTAAATACAGAACAAGTACTTTTAATTATATCAAATGTTTACGAAAATTAGAAAAAGTATAGAAATAATGACACAGATTATTTTCAAAAAACAATATCATATTAATCATTAAAGAATGTTCCTCAGAATTCAAATATTAAAGAATTGTCAGAGTTGCAGATAAGCTCTTGCGTAGTTTAGAGTTGTTTTTCAGCAAACAGTATAGCTTCCTGCATCTGTTGCTTCAGCGTCCCTAATCAAAAGATTCATTCCTTCGTCAATAAAATGTGAGTGAGAGTGCTAGCGGATGAAAATCATTAAGCTGGCCATCTTTCTCCCATGTCAATGTAGGGTATTGGTACGCCTATGGGCTGTGACTACCAAAGAATGCCAACAGTTTCCCCTATCGAAGCCGTCACGATACAGGTTCTGCTGGAAAGTTTTCCTGAGAACTCAACAAAAGGGACAAACATTATTATAGTAGAAACTCGCTTTTAGATGTGAGTAATATTCACTTTTTATGGGTAAGCATCCTCTTTAGAGATATGTTCTGATGGCTATCGAATTAAAAAACAATATTACACGCAATTAACAGTTTGAGTTTGTAGCCATGTAATTTTTCCTTGTTATCCACACATTCATTCACACTTACAGTACATAGGTACGGACATTTGTGTATATTTTTACACTGGTAGTCATGGTATTGATACAAAGATTCCCCCTTCGTAAAATGATCCCCAGATTTTAGTGGCCTTCTCTTGAAAAGGTTCCCTTTTTGAGGCCAAATCTTCCACCAAAACACCCTATCTCCAATAGAGTCACATGTGGTCTAATGGATACAACGACCGACTCATTACTCCAATGTCCTGGGTTCGAGTCTGTAACCCAATGTGTAGTGCACTTGGGCAAGGCCTTTACCTCGCTTGCCTCTCTTTACCCAGGAGTGAAATTGGGAGCTGTTAGGAATATTGTCCATTGACGCCGCCCAAACTATGAGTAGACCTTGGGCATTTGTAAGGCAGCTGACATATTCTAGTGGAAGCGATAAAATGTAAAGCGCTTTGAATACTTTGTGAAAGCACTATATACATTGTCAACATTTATTTTTTTTATTAATATTGCACATTCATTACTTCCAAGTTGAGTTCCCCCCAATCAGCTATTCATTAATTTTGTGGTTCCTATATGAAACTCACATGAATGGCAACATCTGCCTTTTCACTTCGAGAATTTGCTGATCTTCCGTCACACTATCACTTGACAAAGAACTGTCTTCCCAGTAGTTCCTCACTTCCAATCTGTGATATCGCAATGATTACAACAGGCATCTTGTGAGCTATCTAAGGTAGATTCTTTTGTCAGACTTACTTGTTAATCATCATTTCAAAGAATTCAGTTTTAACTTTTGTGCATTTTCTAGTCTCCTCTGCAAAATATTTTTGACTGAATTAATTTGGGATGTTTTACAGTTGAAAAAATGAGTTGACCAGCATCTCCACTCTATTGGGATAAACATGCATTTACCACTCACATTAAGATGGTAATCTGGATTTGATAACTCTTGACTGGTATACTGAAAGGTAGTCCTAAAACTTTAGACCAGGGTTTAAACCGGGGTTAATTAGTCCTACATGAGTTGACTTTTTTTCCTTCCAACATACTCTAAATGTGCTGCAACTTTCACATTATTTTGAAAGGAAAAAAGTCCAGTCTTGTCGGACTAACCCTGGTTTAGAACACAGATCTAAATAGACTCCTTTAAGAATACCATCCTTGGATTTAAAATATACTGGTGGTTTGTAGTTACAGACCTGTCTATCCCGATGAATTTAGACAACACCATTTTTCAGTTTTTTATAGAGCTTAAAGGTGCTGTTCCGATCGTCTTTGGACCCTCAATTTACCCGGAAGTAGTAACGATTTTGAAATCAGATTAAATGCCATATTTTTCTCATCATCGTCCTGAAATTTGATGCCCTCAGAATCCATTTCATCTCCAGATATAAAAAAAACACCCCGAATTACTGGTTAACCATCAATATTAACACAGTTTGAGATGGCCTTGCAATTCGTGTATTGCCCTTCTACCATCAAACCACAATTTGTTTCCCCCACGTACTTGATGGGGCGTATGTTGCAGAGTGCCAGCTTCTCATATCAAGTAGGAACACAATAGACATAAATCGACAAGCACCCTAAACCATGCAAATCGGGTTGGAACGACTGAGCTGACTTGAAGTCAACGTGCTTGCCGTCAGTCGCTTGAGCATGCGAGCATTTATCGATTAATATCGTCCGTTCTCTTTACCAATCAGCGACGGAAGTGACGTCATAAAAAACGCTGTGCGTTTTTGCAATGCCTATTATATCATGGGCTTAAGGCCGACCAGATATTTCCCAGGATGGTGCCCTCAATTTTCGGAACAAATGTTTTTTTTGCATATACATAATACTTGTCCACACACTAATCACTTGTGTGAAATAACTGTTAACTCAATCGAAAAGCTTCATGTTGAAAATCACAACTTTGAAAAAAACCGACATTTTTTTTTTAAAAAAAAACATACATACATACACCATAATACAATTCACAACCGAGCACTAATGTTCCCACAATTAAATTGGGCATTCCCTTTAAATTGAATACGTACCAATTGACGCCACTGTTCTGCCACCTTCATCAAGATATTCAATACGTCCAATATCCATGACTTGACCATTGCACTCAAAATACAGCATTTCTCTGGCCACATCTTGCACTAACAAGTCACGTAACAGGCTGAGTGTTCCGAACCCATATGATCTACCGGTTCCTCCAAAAATACAGAGACTGTTGCTGGAAACAGAGTTAATATAATTAACTTTTGTAAGAGCTGAATTTTACATTTCATACCTTCATGCCTTGACTTAGTGTGGGATTAAGTACTTATGTTAAAAACATTTAAGAATTTGATGATCTGAAAAAATACTTCAACTCTCACATGCTTTTTTATTACATGCAATGCATTTTTCTTTTTATCCACACATTTTAACACACCAGTACATAGTACTGACATTTGTGATATTTTTAAGCACTGGTATCATGGTATGAGACAAAAATCTCGTAATATCCCCCATTTTTTGATGGCTTCTCCATTGAAAAGGTTTTTTCCTTTTGAGGGCCAAATCTTCCAATACCAAAAGACCCTATCTCCATAGAGGCACTGTGCTAATGTATACAACGACCGACTCATGACCAAAAGGTCCTGGGTTTGATCCTTTTAAGCCCACTGTGTAGTGGCACTTGGCAAGGCCTTTACCCTCGCTGCCTCTGCTCCACCCAGATGCAAATTTGAGCTGTTAGGAATATTGTCCATTGAAGCGCCGAACCCAAAAGTATTATATACCTTGGGATTTGTAAGCAGCTGACATATTCTATGGAAGCGAATAAATGTAAAGCGCTTTGATACTTTGGTGAAGACACTATCTAAATGTCAATCCACATTTATTTTTATTATATTGCACACCCCCCAATTACCTTCCAAAGGTGAGTTCCCCCCAAATCAGCTCTCATTAATTTTGTTGTTCAGATATTGAAACTCACCTGAATGGCAACATCTGCCTTTTCACTTCGAATAATTGCTGATCTTCCGTCACAGCTACACATTGACAAAATAACTTGTCTTTCACCAGTATGTTCCCCTACTTCCAATCGTGTGATATCTTCAATGATTACAACAGGCAATTGTTAGCTATCTAATGTAGGAATTCTTTTGTCACTTACTGGTTACTCATCATTTCAACGAAATTAAGTTTTAACTTTTGCATTTTTTTCAAAAAAGGAAAAACCTCCCCCCCCTCTCAAATATTTTTTTTTTTAATTTTTTAGGTTTTTTCTTTTTTTAATATCTTATATTCATCTACAAAGCTATTGGATAAACATGCATTTACCCTCACATTAAGTGGTAAATCTGGATTTGAAAACTCTTGGACTGGTATATACTGACGGGAGTGCAACTTTAACCAGGGTTTAAAACCAGGTTAGTCTACATAGTTGACTTTTTTAATTTCCTTCCAAATCACCAAAAATGTCTGCGACTTTCACAGTATTTGAAAGGAAAAAGGTCCGTCATGTAGGACTTCCCTGGTTTAACTCCATATCCTAAAGATAGACTCCCTTTAATACCAGCCTTGGAATTTAATATACTGGTGTTATTATTACAGACCCTGGTCTCATTCCGGCGATGAATTTAGAACAACACCATTTTTTCAGTCTTTTTAATAAAGCTTGACGGTGCGTGTTCCGATCGTCTTTGGGACCCCCCTGATTTCCCTGGTAGTATCGGGGGGATTTTGATATCAGATAAGGCCATATTTTTCTCCTCATCATCGGCCTGAAATGTGAGCCCCTCAAATCCATTCATTCCTCAGATATAAAAAAAACACACCAATTATGGTTAACCATCAATATTAACACAGTATTGAATAGGGCTTTGCAATGCGTGTAATTGCTTCTACCATCAAAACCACAAGTTTTGTTTCCCTTCCCCACGGTAACTTTGATGGGGGCGTATGTGCAAAGTGCCAAGCTCTATATCAAGTAGGGAACACAATAGAAGACATTAAATAAAAATCGGACCAAATCAACCCTTAAATACAATGCAATCGTTGGAACGACTTGAGCTGAATGAAGCCAACTGGCTTGCGTCAAGTCGCTTGAGCATGCTACAATTTATCGATTAGATATCGTCCGTTCTTTACAATCAGCGACCGGCAGTGATGTCCTAATAAACCTTGTGCTGTTTTTGCCATGTGCTAGTATATCATGGCTTAAGAGGCGACTCAGATTTTCCCGAGGATGGTGCCCTCAATTTTCTGACCATGTTTTTTTTGCATATACATAATCCTTGTCCAAACACTAATCACTGTGTGAATAACTTAACTCATAGCGAAAGCTCAGTTGAAACACACTTTGATTTAAAATCGACTTAATGAGAGAAACATACCTACATACACCATCCATACAATGCACAACCGAGCACTAAGTGTGCCCCAATGTAAATTGGGTCCTTCTTCCCCTTTAAATGAATACGTACCAATGGACGGCCACTGTTCTGCCACTTCAATCAAGATATTCGAATACGTCCAATATCCTACTTGACCATTGCACTCAAAATACGCATTTCTCTAGCCACATCTGCACACAAGTCAACGTAACGGTGAGTGTACGAACCACATCTAGTCACCCGGTTCCTTCCAAAAATACAGAGACTGGGTGTCTGTAACAAGAGTTAATATAGGTGTTAACCTTTTTTGTAGAGCTGAATTTTACATTTCTAACCATTTCTAACCCTTCATGCCTTGAACTTAAGGTGTATTTAGAGTACTTAAGGTTAAAAAACATTTAAGAATTTGCATGATCTTGAAAAAATATCTTCACGTCTCACATGCTTTTTTATTACATGCAAATTAGCATTTTTCTTTCAAAAGTTATCATCAGTTTGGTGTTCAAACCCATCTGCCAATGCTGGGCTTCAACACATAAAGCAAAAATTACATAAGACTTCAACTTTCTTTTGCCTTTTCAAACAGCTATATTTGTAACAGTATTTCTTTATAGGTTGTGAATCTTGATTAACATATCCGAATTTGCCATAATTATTTAATGATTTCAAATATCAGTGTTTGCTCGACTTCACCCTTAATTTCTCTTTGTAATTTTCAGGACAATCCACACCTAACTTTTGGTAGGAGTGTTCAGTGAGTTATTTTGGTCTCAAATTAAAAAGCATATGAAAAGTTAAAGACTATGCAATGAACCGCGAAAGATTAACAAATACTACATGGTTGAGGGGAAATAGTTTCAATTCTATGTTTCCCGAGTGTACTGGGCTACGGCCTACCACCCCGACCCGAAGGGTGAGGGGTGGCAGGCCTGTAGCCATATACCGAGGGAATAGTTCCACTATTTCCCTGACAAGCTGTACAACAGCCAGCAGTAACATAATGGTTCGAAAAATTTATGTGGGGCCTTTTTTTGTTACACAAGCTGGCAACCATTCATATCAACTGCTCATATTGTATAGTTTATCTCATAAAGTTGGTTGCCAAAACTACAATTTATTTTTTTGGCCCTTGTTGGCAAAAAAGACTGTTATTGGCAAAAATATGATTTTGAATTTTGATGTTTTTTGATTCTCTTCAAACAAGCGTATCAGAAAGCTGACCACTTTTAAGTAATTTTGGCTATATTAGTCTTAAATACAAATTAAGATAATTAAAATAAAGCAAATAAAGCATTCCAAGCATTTAAGGTCATATTTTTCTCAACTATTGTTTATTTGAACTTATGAGGCACATACATGTTTAAGTAAGCAACAATCAGCAAAACCACATTCCCCAGTTCTGTGACCTAAAGTTGAAGCTTTTACTTTTAAGTAAGAAATTCGTATTGTTAACTTAAAAGGGGCAATCTAGGATATGTTTCAAGATTGCTGTATCCTCGGATGAACATTCCACATAGGGATTTTGCTCCGAAAATTGGATTTTCGATTCACTGTATTTGTAACTAGAAGACATGTAAGTTTTAATGAAAATCAGTTTTAAGCAATATGGGCTATATTTAGTCATATAATAATTAATGTAGTAAAAAATCAAAGGAAATAAAAGCTTTCCTGTGCATTTAAAGTCTTTTCGCAACATAAACGTATATTTTGAACCATGATTTACAAAATTTAAGTAAAGTCACAAAAATCAATCCAAAACATTTGAAAACTGTTTGACTGACCTAAAATATATGCTGTCACTTTTTAATTATAAATAAAGCACATAGTTTTTTCCCATGTACAGAAAACCCATATTGGACCCCGGAGTGGGGCCCCCCCCCCCCGCCCCCCCCCCCCTCCCCACCCACCCGCCTCCCCACCCCCCCCCCCCCCCCCCCCCCCCCCCCACCCCCCCCCCGCCGCCCCCCCCCCCCGCCCCCCCACACACCGCGCCCCCCACCCCCCCCCCCCCCCCCCCCCCCCCCCCCCCCCCCCCCCCCGCCCCCCCCCCCCCCCCCCCCCCCAAGCCCCCCCCCCCCCACCCCCCCCCCCCCCGACCCCCCCCCCCACCCCCTCCGGCCCCCCCAACCCCCGCCACCGCCCCCCCACCCCCCCCCCCCCCCCCCCACCCCCCCCCCCCAGACCCCCCCCCCCCCCCCCCACCCCCCCCCCCCACCCCCCCCCCCCGCGCCCCACCCCCCCCCGGCCCGCCCCACTCCCCCGCACCCCCCCCGCCCCCACCCCCCCCCCCCCCCCCCCCCCAGCATGTATTTTGATTTGCTAAATCCATTGCCTTCACTGACTCGTTTCTAATTATTATTCTAGCCGATTTGGTTAAAGTTATGACAAAGACAATATGCAAGACTTGGGAGGTGGGGGCCGACGTGCAGAGGATCTGTAGGGACACTCAAGAGTTACCCACCCACTGGAAGTTCGACGACACCGGACTGCACCCGCATCGGGGCGATGACTAGAAACACTGACTTTCTTGATTATTTGGAGGAAGGGCTCTTGCGCACTGGGTTGACTCCACGGCGGGAGAGCGAACAACCGTGGCGCCCTGCCGGGGCGCGCGCGGCCGCGGACAGGGGGTGCGCGTCAGGTTTGAATGGTAAGTATAACTGAGATTATGGTGCTATGACTCTCCCGTCTACCCCCGGGGAGAGGGGAATCACCTACATCCTAGTACGTTCCCATTAAAGCCTGACTTCTGCCACAGATTGCAACTGGTAGAGTCCAACCCGTATACCAGAGTGCTCGGAGCCATATGCAATCGGACTATGGTGAGATGGTCCTCGCGGCCGGTAGAAGGTTTAACACCATCATAGTAATGTTGCACGTACCGACTTCAATGAGTAAAGTGCTACTGGGAGCTTTGGCGACTGGAAGATGTGCAGGCTTGCTGTGATCACGAGGAAGCTGATGATAGGAGCCTAGCTGCCGTCGAACCGCTGCGTACAAGAGGACATCTCGGAGATAAACTTGTTGGAATTTAGAGGACGCCATCCCATAACGTCCATGACATCTTGTACAGAAGCTCCCCGGTAGAAGGTCCAAGCGTTGCTTGAGATTTTACTGTCGTGATCTCCTATTTGCGTCCCCGTCAGACGAACCTCGTCTAGCTAGGCTCTCCTTTAGACTGCCACGATCCATCGGCTATTGTCGTCTTGGAGGCCGGGCGAACCGGCTTCTTGAGTGTGAGAAAAAGCTGGTCGTAAGCACCCCTATAGGGCCGAGTCTTGCTGAGTAAACACTCAAATGTCCTAACTTGACACCAGGTTCCTCATCGCGGAACATGAACTTTTCGGCGATCTGGGAGGATGATCGCTGTGGAGTGAAGCTGAGAATTTGATTCTTGCCAGTACCTGATCGGGGGGAAGAAGGGAGCGGCGAGAGGCGTCATAACGAGGACTGTTTGAGGTGCTGGAGGACTGTTGGCAGTCCCATTCTGGTACCCAGATAGCGTTCATGCGCCCGTCGATGGTATGCATTCCTTGATGAGGTCATGAAGCGCGGCGAGTTCGAACACGGTGATGCCTCCGCCAAACCCCAGATGAATGGCTCCTACTGCCATGGGCGGCAACTCCTGACTGTACGTGGGTTGGCTCCATCTCCGAACATCTTGCATCAGGACGTCCGCCACCTCCTTTAGATTGGTCAGAGGTCACTTGGTGCTCCCTGCCCAGTCCCGGTACTCGTTTGACCATCTGGAATTTTAAGTCTTCCTTGTTGTAGGCTCCTTGCCTCTCCCGCCAGACGGCAGCTTGGAGCCAGGCCTGCTGTTCTGTAGGACTGGATGAATTTGGCCATGCAGTCAGGTTGATGCAGTCAGGTTGATCGCCTCCAGAGTCTCCATCGGAGAGACGCCCCCCCCCCCGGAGTCTTGATCAGGACCTTCCTCATGGAAGAGTCAACAAGTTGGCGTACAGCAGCGACAGAAGTCTTGGAAACCACGTTTGCCGAGGCCAATTCGGGCACACAGAATCATGCGGCAGTTGCTTGTCCCATGGTTGAACGGAGCGATCGGAGGGAATGCGTATATACTGTGACTCTGTCCCACTCCATGTCCCATGGCGTCCTGGTGAAGGCCGCTGGGTCCCTGGCCCACTAGCAGTATGTCGGCGCTGGCATTGAGTTGGTTTGGTCGAACAGGTCCAGTGGGGTGTGTTCCAGCCTGTTGAAAGCTACCTATTCTGATATCTTGGGTTTGATGTGCCACTCCACTCGACTACCCCGGACTCTCGAGTGGCCCCGACTTCCCCGTGTCTCCCCTCGATAGCGCCATCTGCCAAGGGTGTTGGTCTTCCCCGGGCTGTCAGGGTAATCCGATGACGGAGATACCACTCCAGGACTTTGATTGTCAGTAGGCAAAGGTCGACTCACTGGTTCCTCCCTGCTTTTTTATGTGGGAGACGACCGACATTTTGTCCCGCACTGGACTAGGACGGGGTGGACTCCCTTGACTATATGGAGAGTCCTGTCCCTCATCGCCAATGAACTCCCATAGCTCCAACGTGTTGATGTGATGCTTGGCCAGCTTCCTTTCCAAGTCCCTGGAGATGCGAATGTCTCCTACGTGGCTCCCCCCCCGCTCTTTGACGCGTGCCGTTCGTGAGATGAAAGATGAGAATAGTTTTACAGTAACAACGTTTTATACAATGCATAAATAATGGATAAACTTACCATACTTAATTGTCACTATATTTTGCTATATGTGTGTGAACCCATAAGATTCTCATGTACAGCATGAACAATACAAGAATGTGTTTCTTTGTAGGTGAACTCAGTACATTAATTCCCTTGGCCAAGCCTTTTACAACAGTGTACACCTTAAACTCATAAGAGGGGTTCCTAGGGACCCATTTTTTTGTTTTCCAGCTGCCGTTTTTAACCTGTCAATATATTTGGTTTATATTTTTTGTATTACGTCTTACTTTTAGTTTGCGCTTGCATGGTGCAAAAACAAACTTCCAATCCCATCGCGTTGTTTGGCGTTAATTAGAAGGGTCCTAGGAGCCCCCCTTATTGCATCGAACGGAAGTGCCCATGACAAAAATGAAAATCTTATTAGATTTACTGTGATTCGCTTATTTTCCTAATACATACCTGTCACATAAACAAAGTAAAAATTAATTAAAAAATCTTGCAAAAGTATCGTAAGGCCTTGGAGCCATAATTTTTATTACAATCATGCAGCGTTTACTGTAGAACCTATGGTAATTTATACAATTAACCCTAAAACTATCACATGGAATGAGACATTTATGGTTGTGCTAATATGGTAATATAGTTCATTCTTCACCAGTTAAAGCAATCATCAAAAGTCTAGGTGAAGCACTGCTGTAACGGGGTGCAAAAAGTGCGGGAGCTGGAGCGCCGCTCACAGGAACTAAAAGCCCGAATTGAGGAAATGAGGCTAAGTGTTTAAAAAAAAATAAGAGGAAAAATATAAAATGCAAAGAAAAAAGAAGAAGGGAAAGAAAAAGGAGGAAAAAAAGTACGGATATAAAATGAAACAACAACAACAATAGGGAAAGAGTCTGTAATAGTTTTCCCTTGACTGCATTTCTGTAAAAAAAAAAACCTCAAGGCTTATATTACGACTGTGAGGAAATTTAAGGAGTTTGTGCATGACAGAATGTGGATATCAAGAGCAAACTTATGCATGATATGGGGAAAAAAAAAATTTTGAAAAAAAACAATATGAAGGCTTTGAGAGTGTTCTCTTGAATGGAACTGCACAAGCTAGTAAACGATGCAGAGGAATAATCAAGACAGGAAACATAGAGAGAGCAACAAAATAATAAGGAAAAGAACTACAACACGGTGAAAAAGGGATGAAAACAGGGAAATTACTTCTATAGGAAAAGTAACTTTAAAAGAAAAAACACTAGTCTAGCAAACGTGGGGGAATTCTATGTGGTTTTAATACATGGATATTGAAAACCAAAGAGAAATAACTCAAATCTGAAAATTGTATAATATGGAGACAATGGAAAACAAAATAGAGAAGGGAAAGATTACTGAACAATGTCTATTGTCCTTTCAAAACTTGTTCCAGACAATATCGGAAGAATGAGAATGCCCCAACGAATAATGCAACCTCTGATGCACACGTGTATAATGCCATTTTGTTGATGTTAGAGTCCCACTTATTCAGATTAAGTCTGACCTAAAACAATGATCCTTCTGTTCACAGAAGATAGGATAAGCACAATGAGGAAATTAGTTTGTTAACTCTGAAAATTAATTATGTAAGTTTGATGATAACCACTTCCAAAATGTAGACCTGCCCATAACCAGCATTTTTTTTTTTAATTGTCGATTTTTTTTTTCAAAGGGGACGTTTCCCAAAAAATTGCAAGGGGGAATTTGGCAAACATTACTTCTTTACCAACATGTTAGCCTTTTTTTCGACCAAATGCATAAAAATCCTAATTTTTGGCTCGCTTCGCTCACAAAATCTATTTTTGGCTCTTTTTTAAGGTTGGGGTTTGGGGAACCTTTGGTGGGGAATCCACCCCACCCCCCTCCAGCTGAGTCTGGGGGGCCTGATGAAGACACTGTCTAAGTTGACTCAGGGTGAATCAGTCATCATATTGTAAAACTTTTTCTCAAACATTATAATACCCTAACATCAAGCTCTGCATAGATGTATCACATAGTACATTGAATATCAAATCATACTGGCATAAATCAATTTGTCTTGTATTGTGGCTGTCTTTCAAGATTTCAATCCTTACAAGACGACTAATCTACTATTGGGTTGAAATGTAAACAATCGCTGGAGTTCTGATGACACAAAGAGAAAAATACCCATCTTGCCATTTAATAATGCAACAGCTGATTACATGTCCATATGATGAGAGGTGAAGGCCCGAGTGGAGGGAGACGGGTAGGGAGGAACAGAAGGAAGACAGTGTGATCAGATTCATTGAGGAAATGATGGCCGAAAGTTGCTCCTGAGGAAAAAAATCACTTTTTGCACCCTGGCTTTAAAAAAATGCAGAAACAAATTAGTGTCCTTTTTGCGGCACATTTTTGACGCAAAATTAAATCAATGTAATTAATTTTTCTTACTGAACAACTTTCTTCAGTTTTTTATTCTTTTATTGTTGATGTCTTTTGAAGCTTCTAAATGTGGTGGATTCATCTAAAAAACTTAGGAAAGTGATTATATTAGGGGGTCCCTAGGACGCCCCCCCCCCCGTTTATGCCACTACTAACGGAATGCAAACACCAGGCAGTTAAGTGTTAAGTAATATTTACTGAACAACTGATATAGTATCTGTGTCTATACTAGGCGGTTTAAGATGTATTTTATATTATATAAAAAAGTAAAAGAGTTAATAATATTAATTATGTTACATCTTTGTAAGGTCTTTGATGTTCCCTGTCCTTAAAGTCAGCTGATTTATTCAAATTAACATAATTTGGAGCGAATGTCTTAAAAGACCATAATACTCTAAATTGTCTTTGTTTTTTCTTACATAAAATTTGATTGTTAATTTTTTACCCCAGTGGCGTTCAAATTGTTCAAACTGATTCTTTAACTAAATCTATGTTGAAGTTATCAAGTACATGTACAAGAAAATTAGCATCAAAATTTTCATGTCGCACAAAATCACAATTCTGAATTATTCCTGTTGACAATAAACAATATTTTAACATACCCTAGACGGCCCCCTTGTATTTAGGTCAGTCAAACTGTTTTAACGTTTTTAATTAAAATGACTTTTTGTGTTTACTTAACATGTTTTCTAAATCAATGATTCAAATATAACACACTGGCATAAGTAGTGCAACACGCTAAAAGCAATTTCTATTCACAAATTGATTTAAAACTGTTCAGAGTTTCTTGACTACACATTACGTAATATTGTCACCGTGGGGTTTTCAAACAGATGATGTTTCCCAGAACAAGTCGTGCGAACAAACGTTTAATTGATTTTCATGGATCCCTTAATATGGCGGTTAAATTAAGAAGCTGACTAATGAGAACTTGCCGAGTGTACTCCAGAAGAATACATGCAGAGGAACGTCACAAAAGGCTGCCAAATAGTCGCTATGAACTTTACGAGTTTGGTTAGGGCCTACTCTTAAATGTTTAGGGGGGCGAAATTGGTGTGGTTGTATGGACCGGAAATTAGATAATGGCAATAAAAGATTTGAGCACTTTTACCACCGTTGGACTCCGGGAAATTTTAATGGCAAGAAAGGCGTCACGATAACCTGAAACAACTTTTAAATAGCACTATGACAGTGTGCTGTTGTCATGTCATGTGACCGTAATACACATGATTTGCGTAATCCACGTGAGTTATCATTATAAATTGCATTTCTATGGTGTCTCCGGATTTCTCGAATATTTCTAAGACCACTGTCTCCCATTGGACTTTATCTCGTTTCCCGGTCCACACAACCAACCATGATTTCTCCCATAAAAATTAAAGTAAACCCTAATGAACCCGTGCAATCATTATTGCTGTTTTGAAGCATAGTATCTTTTGTGTCTGTATCTTATTCCTCTGGAGTGGGCAATCGACAAGTATCGTTTGTTGTTCTTTTAATTCCGCCATATTAGAACGTGACAATCAAATCAAACGTGTTTTTCACTCTCATTGGATTAGGGGGAATAACATCTGTAATAAAACACAAATTTGGAAATTTAAATACGTATTGATGGTCAAGAGTCCGAGGTATGAATTGAATCAATTGGTGATTATGAAATTTTCGTTTTCTGAAGTGTGCAATACTTTGGCAGTGTGTGTACATTATGTTGAGGAATGACCTTAAATGCTCTGGCTGTTTTATTTTCTTTGTTTTTTTAACTAACATTAATTGTTAATTATGCTATATATAGCCCATAACAACTACAGTGAATCAGAACATCCAATTTTTGGGCCACATCACTATAGAACAATCTTTTGAGAAAACTGACCTTAATGCGCTGGAAAGCTTTTTTTTCTTTGTTTTTTACTAATTAATTAGTTAATTATGACTAAAATATAGCCCCTATTGGTTGAAACTGACTTTTATCTAAAACTACATGTCTTCTAGTTAAACAATTACAGTGAAATCAGAAATCCAATTTCGGACCAAAATCACTATGTGCATGTTTATCCGATGATGATGCAATCATTGTAACATATCCTAGATTCCCCCTTTAAAGTTATCACTACTGTGATTTCTACTAAAATAAAAGCATTCACCTTTAGGTCCACCGATAACTGGGTAATGTGTTTTTGATGCTTTTGTGCTTACTTTAACATTTTTGTATGTCATCATAAGTTCAAATAACAATATGTGAGAAAATGACCTAAATAACATGCCTGGAATGCCTTAATTTTCTTTATTTAATTATCTTTAATTTGTTATTTAAGATGTAAATATAGTCCAAATTACTTAAAAGTGGTCATTTTCTGATAACTTGTTTTGAAGATATCAAATACATCAAAATCTCAAAAATCATATTTTTGGCCAAAAATCCTGTTTTTTGGCACCAAAAAGGCCAAAAAAATAATTTGTATTTTTTGCAACAACTCTTATGATAAACTACTAGTACCATAGAGCAGTTGATCTGCCATGGTTGCCAGCTGTAACAAAAAATGCCCACATAAATTTTTTCCGAAACAACATTTGTGATACTTGGCTGGCTGTCTGGTATATTTGTTTTATTACACCTTAATAAAAAATATTTATGATCTAATGGTATTTTCAGTGCCTTTGGAAGACATATCATGTGACTGTAACTTTTTCTTTGCCATAGAATCGCCTCCCGTTTACTAAACACCCGGCTCGGCGTAAACACCCCAACACCTTCCCAAGCGGCACAATTTAGCACTTTAGCTTCCCCGCGAGAGAACTTCCTTTTCCCCCCCGTACGTAGTCTGAGTGTAGTCCCTAATAATACGTATTTCCGGCATGTTACAATATAAAAATAACATCGGAACCTCGACCGGCTTGGTGTCTCCTTGCCATCGTTGGTTTGTGATGATAGTATGACCTCAATGACCTTTGACTTGATATGTGACCTTTGAAACTGATAAACAAATTAGGGTTTGCATGTAACTATAAAACCAATTTGGTTCAATTCTTTTTTAAATGAGGTCAAATTTTACATTTCAGCCTATTTAATCATACTCCTCATATTACCTTTGACTTTGGTATGTGACCCTTTGACCTCAGCAACAAATGATGTCCCATGTTGCACCTATGAACTCAAGTTTGGTTCCAATTGAACTTCAACTTTCAAATTAGGTCATTTTACCTTTTCAGCCTATTTTACAACTTTATCTCACATGAACTTTTTGACCTTGGTATGTACCTTTGACCTCATCAACAAATGGGTGATGCCATGTTGCCCTGTGACCCCAAGTTTGGTTCAAATCCGATCAAATTAGTGGATAATTCGGCAAATGTTAACCCTTTTTCCACAACAAACAGACATAATGGTCTTCCTGCCTTAGCAGCGACACAAAAATGTGCACTCAATTATTAAATTAGCAATTCCATAACACTAATTAATTTCATGAGCATTTTACTGTTCCTTATGCTCAAACAAACTTTTGGTTTTAACATATCTCCCAAGATCGTTTTTTGAGACCAAAACACTCATTGGGACATCTTCCAATTGCGAACTGCTGCCATTGTTTCGTAATAACCCACCATACGTTACATAGCAACTGTTAAAAAACTAAAGAAATCAATATTTTTGGCAGTAAGGAATATCATATAATGTTGAGAATTTTGAAGTTGTTCACACTATGCATACCTTAATACCAGCCTTAAAGGTGGGTGACCATAAACCACCCCCCCCCCTTCCATGAAGGCCCCGATTGGATGTAGCTTTGATTTTTGTGCTGGTAATGACTGACATCAAAATCCATTGCAATCACAGCAACAATCGCAAATTGCTCTTTAATTTTTTAGAGCAATTTAAGCACTGGCGACACAGCTTTGACACTGATATACTAGGGCTGCAAGAGCTATTGCCCCACTGCAACATCAGAAAAATCATTGGCGGGAATCTTGCCATATCGCCTAACAACGGTCAGAATTTCCTATGTTCTGTTGGTGGGGCCCTTCTATATTGCCATTTCCCATAGAGATGGTGTACTAAATTTTTAAAGAAAAATCCCATTTCTGTCATGAAATTTTTGCACTAAAATTTACACATGATTGAAGGCAGTGTACAAATAATCCAATTAGTTGACAAAGTGTGTAGCTGTTGATATTTTTTGTATTTTCTGGTTTTCTCATAAAAAATGAACTTCAAACACTGTGCAAGAATTCCTTTGAATATTAGAGTGGATAACATTTTTAGTTAGACACTCACGACAGTGTGATGACTGTTTCTGACAGCAGTTCCTGGCATTGGTTGGTTATAATAACTCTGTGCATCTGTGTGGAACATGTCCCATTTTTCTGGTCACGGCTTGGGGTTACAATTTGTGTGCCCTGATGCGCTGCAGATACAACTTCACAACCATCTTCATATTCTTCCCCAAATCTTGGAGGTCCTTGCGATCACACAGCCTGGAGAGGAGTTAAAGACCGCTGTTATTATTTTTCTTGGTTCCTGCATTTATCTTCAGAGTCTTCCCCAAATTGTCGTGCAGGACATTTTCTCACGCAGTGGCCTGGCGGGTTTTGTGAAGTCAGTGCCTTAGGGGAAAAGATGGACCATCGATAATGGCAAGAAGAAGATGGACATATGAGATTGACAATGATAAGATGGACACAAGATGAATGGCAATGATACGATGGACACCTGATGAATGCCATGATATGATGGAGGACAACATGATGAATGTTGTGATATGTGAAAAATGAATGTCAATGAGAGATGGACACATGATGAATTGCAATGATATGAGGAAACTGAATGGCCATGATACGATGGACACAGATGAATGCAATGAACGATTACACATGATGAATGCAAGTATACGATGGACACATGGATGAATGGCAATGATACATGGCAACATGAATGGCAATGATACGATGGCACATGATAAGGGCATGATACGATGAACACACGATGAATGGCAATAACGATGGACACTTATGAAATGGCGATGATATATTGACAACATATGAATGTCAAGATACGATGGACCCATTATGATAGCAATGATTCATGACACATATGAATGGCAATGATATGGACACATGATGAATGGCAATGATACGATGGACAGAAACAAGACTGGCAATTATATGGATGGGCACATGTGAAATGGCCATGAGTGATGGCCACATGATATGTTGATGATATGAAAAAAAAATGGGGAAACAGATGGCAATGATATGGACACATGATGAATGGCAATGATACGATGAACAGGTGTCAATGATACATGACACGATAATGGCAATGATACTTGACCACGATTAATGGCAATGATACGATGGACACATGATGAATGGCAATGATACGATGTCGAAATATGAATGGCAATGATATGGACACATGATGAATGGCAATGATACGATGAACAAATGATGATTGCTTAACGAGACACCTGAAATGGCCGATGATATGATGGACACATAATGCATGGCAATGGATCCGATGGACACAGATGAATTAGCATGAATATGATGGACCATGTGAATTGGCAAGACCTATGGACACATGATGAATGACAATGATCGATGACACATGATGAATCGCATGACATGATGGAAACATTAAGGGCAATGATAAGATGGACACATGATGAATGACAATGATAATGGTCCACACATTATGGCATGATACATTGGACACATTATGATTGTCAATGATATGATGGACACATGATGAATGGCAATGATGATTGAAACATTCATGGAAATGATATGATGGACACATGATGAATGGCAAAGATACGCTGAACACATGATGAATGTCACTGATACGATGGACACATATGACGGCATGATCGATGGAAACAGAACTGCAATATACATGGCACATGACGGAATGGAATGATACGATTAACCACGAAATGGCAATATACGATGAACACACGCTGAATTGCAATGTACGATGGACACATGATGAAGGGCGATGCTATGATGGACACATGATGAATGGCAATGATACGATGGACACATGATGAATGGCAATGATATGATGGACACATGAATGGC
>JAMKCH010003641.1:0-49315 GCA_023653785.1 Ophioderma brevispina
TGGGGCGTTTGTTAGGTGATTACATGGTATTTCATCGAAAACATGTTGAGGAGAGGTACGCCAAAGCCAAGTCGTGAGCTACGCACCTACGTGGTTCCCGGGAACGTGTGTGGGTTCCAGATGTGTGTCGATACTTAAAATCTAAAAATACATTAAACTAACTCTTCCAGGACATATTCAATAAATTCATGTTTTGTTATAACAAGTTTATGCTCAGATAGATATTACTTCAAAGTACTCCTACGAAACCAATAACATTATGAGAACAACAGTGGGTATTTGAAACAATCCCATCAGGCATTGCATGCATTGCCTATACTGAATACAATAATAAAACAAATTCAGTACAGATTAAAGTGTTTCAAAACCATAAGAACCACAGGGCATTTCATTATCATGCTGAAAACTCCTTCAGTTCTAAGTTTGTGGGCTGAAAGTAAGTGAAAAGTCATAGGCGTTTTATGTGTTAAGAATAGGATTTTTTGAGATCACATGAACACATTGAGGTTTAAGTCCCCAAAACTGTTGCATTGTGGGATTGACTCATATACCCTCTGGAGGAAACAGATAGACAACACAACATACACAACCGCATTTCAGAGTGCATCAGTATGTGAATATTTGTTTCTGAACATACTACTACTATTTTTCATAGTAATTCTTCTCCATTTGAAAAAAAGACCACTACCCGATCCAAGCCTCGGCCCCATCACTAACTCCACCAAATCAGTGATTTGGAATCATTGGCAACCTTGCATTTTTCTCATTTCATCTGAAAATATTTTGGCTTAACTCTTTCCAATTATGATTCTATAGTTAATTGGTTGATCATTGAAATAGTTTGTTGGTTGTACAGTCAACTATGAGTTATTGTGAATACACACATTATCACTCATGTAAAAATAATACATTATTTAATGAAATGTTGAAATTAATATATGTTGGCTACATTATAATTTTTTGCTGTTTTATGTGCTAATCAGGGAGGGTACCTGCAACCGCGTTCGAATTAGCGGTGTCGTTCGCCCGGGAACAACCAATTGAGCGGCGGACATTGGGACACCAAAAATGATATTACAGTTGTCGGCGGACAACCCAATAAAAATCAGGCCACTAAGTCACTTTTGATAAGCTGCAAGTTGTTCAAAATAGGACACCCAACAGTTTTGGCGGACAACCAAAAATACAAACCTGGTTGTCAGTGGGACAACCACACTTTTCGCCTTAATTCGGACGCTGCCTGCAAACCATGTTGTATTAAAAAACCTAACATTTGGCGGATTGAAAAACTTACACAGGGCCTCTAAATTGAGGGCGCTTGGTTCCTTTGTTTTTTATATGATGACTGACTGACTTGATTAAAATCGTATAAGATTTGATATACCATGCAGGATTGCGTCCTGGGGAAATCCTTTTATATAAACAGAATACAGGTAGATAACTTGGTAATGTTATTAAATTACAGTGCCTACTTAATGTATTTTGTGCAACAAACAACTCTGCTAAACAAAAGACATTTGCAAGGCCGTAAATGCACGCAGAGCCCTCTGGGGTTGTGATGTCAGTTAAAAAGCAAGCTCAATTGCATGCAGCTACATGGAGGATTTTGTGAAGGCTGCCAGACAAGTTTAGTCTTGATCCAAGTCATCAACTCAAGATAGGACTTTCAATCATTCAAAAACAGTTGCCATTATGGACTGACAGTTGTGAGTATTTGCCACAAGAATTCATATATATACAAGAAAAACATTGTCAAATGCCTGAAATGGAAATTACCACAACACTGCCCTTGAGTAAACTACCAGTACTACGGGTTACTACCCCCAAAATAAAGTATGTTACAACCAAGCCTCGGAAACAACAAACCTTCCAGACTTGTTAAAGGTTACATACCCCCAGAAAAAACTAAAAACTGGAAAATAGACATGTGCCTAGACTGTTCTGCAGCCCCAATAATGTGGATAATCAATCACTTATGACACGTACGAAGTATAAGTACCATGAATTGTTTAGCTTGTGCTATGTCAACCCACAGTACTGATATCATATCTCAAACTCCCTCGTACAGCTGATGACAGAGCTGGACGAGATGTCACCGGCCAATCACTTACTGTAAAAAGTGAAATATCGCGCTACAGTAATTTTCGCGCTTTTCGCGCATTCTGTTCAAATTACAAAAATAAGAACACGCGGAATGAATGTCAATTTGTAAGTCTATGTAGGATAGCTTGAAAAAAAGCGAATTAGAAACAAGTGAAAAGCTACAATGGTACAGTGCAGAAAAATGAAAAAATTACATGTGCGAAAATTACCAGTTTCCGTAACTGAAGGCCAAGGACATGTTGAAATGAGGAACATGCTCCTATGTAATTCTGTTTTTTTTTTTAAATTAAAAATTCTCAATTCCCATCCTTACAATGGCGTCTGATACACTCCAATTAGTTTATTTGGTAAAAAAAAATGTTATATATAGGATCCAAAGCCAGGTCATAAAATAAAACACTTCCATCAACGTAGGTCAGACACTGTAAAACCAGCACCATTGGTAGATGGTCACCGACAGTCGCGCCAAAATAGGCATAACATAATTAGCTAGTTTTGAGTTATCTGGGGCAATGTGCGCATTCTTTTGGGGCGAGATCGATTGATATGAAACAGTTCTGTATTCAGATTTGGTCGAGGGTTCCCATCAAGGGATGTTCGTCATAAATTTTCTCTAGCCAAAGCAAGCACAATTGTGAAATCTGCCAGAATTCTGACGGGAAAATGCACATATTTGAAGAGTTAGGTGCAAAATGTGTTAAAGAGGACACAGGTCAATTTTGAAAAAGTCGACCTCAGGATTTGCAAAATTGATATTTTTGCACGCATTGCTCTCACCTGAAATAAAGTCCATATCAGTTTCTTTGTGTGTAAACAGAATGGACTGCATAATAAAACCTCTATGGAGTTGGGTTTATTCAGTGCACCTTATATCACAGCATTAAAGGTGCAACTAGAGTTTCACAAATGTTTCTTTGGTCCAAAAATTCGTGAAATTTCTAATTTTCTCTAGGAGCAAAATACGAACATTCGGCCTATGTTTTATATTGAAAATTATAAGGAAAATCATAAGCGCCTTTTTTTTAAAGAAATTTCTGTAGCCAAATACAAGGCAAGAAATATATTGAGTGTCTAACTCTATATGAATTACTATTATGACAAAATATTTGGGGTGCCTCAAAAAAATATCTTGTTGCACCTTAAAACTTAAGAAACTACACATCAGGTTTAGTTCCTTACCCTGTAGTCCACCTGTTTTAACCTGAAATCAGGGGCGCCAGGGTAAAATCATAGGAGGAGGCGAAAAACATCGGAGGGGGAAAAAATTACACGATACCTCTAAAGGTTAAAAAAACCCTAATATTTACAAAATTTTATTTCCTGGGGGACTTTCAGAGCTTAACTTATTTCAGATATTTCCATGTGTCAAATTAGGTGTGTGATCAACAAAGACCTGTCAATGAAATGAAGCATGAAGTTGAAGATAATGTTTGTAAAGACAATCATGAGAAGATAATACTGAAACACTAATGATGTTAGCCAAAACTGCATCTATTGCCTTCCCGAGCAAAAAATTTATGGCGGGATTATCATAGGATTTTCTAAGATTTTTCGATTCTTCCAAAACTGGGGATGGGGGTTAAAGCGAGGCATGGGAATACTGGGTCAGTGAGTTTAACATAAGGTGCCAACCATCCCAGAAAACACATTTCCCAAAGAATAATCAGCAAAAAATCTGCATGTTATAGATACTTGCACATGTTAAAGGCACTATCAGTTGGAAAATAGTGTGCAAAATAATTACTGTATATCCTCTAATAAACCCCCTTTCTAATAAACGCCCCCCACTGTTTTTATGATGAAAAGGAAACCCTGCAATAAATGCCCCCCAAAAAAAGTACATGTATGGATGAAATACTAGTGATGACAGTAATGACTCATGCCCGTGATTGCAGCACTCACAGTCTGTAAAACGGCACAAAAACTGCCTGGGAGGAATTGCTCTCTAGTTGCATACTGCTAGTTTAGCATGATACCAAATGCTAGTGCAAATATAAAAGTATATTTATCTTACAATATATCAGATTTGTAAAAAAAAGCATTTAAAATTATTTTATATGCAGCGCGAAAATCATCGTTTCAACACACCGCTACTTCACCATTTCGCTGTATGACCCCGCTGCACAAAAAACGATCTATTTCCGGGTTCGCGTGAGGAGGTTGGGATGGTAATGTCTAAAAACGCTCTCAATACTATTTTTCTCAAAATTGAAAAAAAAAATGAAGGAAAAAGCTTGTAAATAGTGTTTTTCGGCAGTATTACAGATTTTGTGAAATTTATTAGCATTTTTTTGAATGTTTGGTTTGATTTTTTCAGCCTTCACCCCCGATGATTGCGATGACAGTGTTTTTTAGACGGATCTAATGTCTATTTTTCTAGATAACCAAACCATGATCAGGTGCAATTTTAAGGGCATAGCACTTTTCCGCACCAATCTGAACGTTTTGTTACAAGCAGGAAAAATAAAAAAATTGTTTTTTCTTAAAAAATCAGGGCACAATAACAGTGACTAACAGGGAACGGCGATCTCCAAGCCGCTGGAGACTAGAAGTACCTTGCAACTACCCTTCAGGTTCTCCCACAAAGATGCTAATGGATTGGGCGAAAACACTCATTTAAAGGTAAATATTTCTCGAAAATTCACCCTGAATAACCGCCCCCTTTTAGAAAATGCCCCGCCCCCGGGGCGTTTATTAAAGGGTATACGGTTTTTGACATTTGCAGAATAGCTTCAGGGGAGAATCTAGATCAAAGTTTTGTGATGTAAATTTGCAAGTGGTCTTAATTTTGTTTACAATTTGAACAGTTTTTAGCTTTATTTCCCTTTTTATTGGTTAAACTCGTACATTCCGTTCCCATTTTATGATCAATTAAAGAGTCAATTGTGTCTCTGAACAACTAATTTCCTTATGTTTTTATTGTTTTTCAAGCAGCTATATTTACTATGTATGGTTTTTTTGTTTTTCACCCTGCAATATTTAAGACAATGACAAAATAAATTAATTTCTAGCCTACACCCTGAATTAGTATAGAAATTTTGTATTCTATTTACTATATTCATGCAATCACCAATTTGAAGTTTAAAGAACAACATGAATATTACTAATTAGCATAATTAAAATTAATTAAGTGTTTCTAGATCATTAACAGCCATAACTTTTTTTCGGCTTGTGAAAAGGTTGCTTGTGGAAAAACGCCGTTTCCTAGTATGCTTTTGACTTCAAAGTTACCATAGTAATTCATGATAGGTATTACAACCTAATGTGCCATTTTGTGGAATTTTCTTAGTTTTTTAATTTTATGGGGGTTCAAAGGTCTCACCAGCACTGACAATTTTCAAAAATTATGGATTCGGTTGCTATGGCAACCAGAAAATCAAATTACAAAAAAATCTCTTCATTAGGTTGCACCTACTTGAACTACTAACCAACAAACACGTGTTTTAAGTCTGATTATTATCTGAGTATTGCAAGTTAGTGAAACATGAGGAGCAACTTTTTTATTTCACACTGAAGAGCCTCAAATTAAAGTTGTTGACCTTTGACTCATGTAACGGCATGGAATGAACTTGACTTCTGTAAATTGATTTTCATTTTTTTGAAATGCTCACTTATTTCTGAATATTTTCATATATGCTCTCCTATTTAATCATGAACTACATGAAAACAAAAGAAAACCGAAACCATGTTTGCTTACTCATTTGTTAATAGACACCATTCATTTTAACTAGGATTCTCCCCCTAAAGGCGAAGAATACGTCTGTATAATCTCATAAGTTACTTTTCCCACTGAAGCATTGCAGTAAAGGAAGAAAACAGCATATTCAAAGGTATGACTCTCCATTCAATATGTGTTGTATATAGGTCCGTACAGACAGTAATTACTAAATCTCCCATTTTGTCCTTATTAGGTTGCTTTTTGGTCTTATCATTTGCCAGGGTATGTTAGGATACTTATACTTGTTACAAAATCTGAAAATCGAAAACTTGAAAAATCTGATCAGTTTAGAAATTAGAGCAATTTGGACTGAAACGCACCATTTTGTTTTGCTGCTTTAATATCCACATCATGCCTAAAATTTTAAATAAGGCTTTCACATGAGTTTAAAGAGACCAAATTAATTTACATAACAATAAATTGGGTGCTGGATACATTTTTAACATTGTTAAGCTCCAGTATTTTTTTACGTGTAAAATATACTCATATTTTGCTTTTAATTTTCAATCGCTTTTATTACCATTCAGCTAATCCTCCAGTTTTTGTGGTTGTTCGAACTTATCAAACTAGCTAGTTCTGTAAGCATGACCCTTGTAATTCAAATAACATGGCCTTGACACAAGATAGTTTTAATATTATTGTCAACTTCAGAACATAAACAGCCTCTGCTACTGCGGGCAGCTCAATCAAGACTCAAATTGTAGTCACACCAACCATTTAGGGACATTATCTGAGCATGTTATAAAATGCTTAATTTGGGATTGGTAACGACAAAATTACAACACATTGATTAGGGCCATACAACATTTTTCTCTCCTATCACAAAAGTGCCTCACTGGCATTAAATCCTCTTTGAGGATACTACATTGAACCATAAAATTGTACTTAAGATTTATTTCAAATATCTTGCCACACTCCGGTTTTTTCTCACACTGAGGTTAGCTTTAGTATAAGCCTACCCCTATTTTACCTTGACCAACATCTGATGAGCAACCTCATGATGAAGAAATCTAGAAGAAAATCATCTCACCAGGGTAATGCCCACGGTAATGTCAAAATAGTCTTTAACTTTGCATGTTTCAGTGTTTTTACTGTAATCATAATTCCTGTATTAATGATACTGGCTAAGAGAAATGTTGCTCAAAGAGGGGTTGTACATATTTTGGGACCCCACTTTTTCTGCTCCCAGTTTAATTCGGCAGCCTTGCAGGTAATACAGTCAGGGGATCCTGTACGTTATTCCGTCAAGGCTGCTGAATTCAACTGGGAGCGGAAAAAGTGGGGGGTCACAAAAGTACCAATACCCCTCAAAGAGACACAAGCAGCGTGTTTTAAAGTAGATACTTTACCTGTATCCGTATATATTGATTAGGAGCTACTGGATGGAATGCATTATCTGTAAAATAATTCAACTGTTTATAGTAAGTGCGATACCGTATATGAGCACATTATACAGTATATCCTGGATCATCGTATAGTTGACTTTTTACCCGAAGTACTGGACATGGTTATGTAGCTTAATTTATATACGCACAGTGCAATGATTGTAGTCGATTCAGGAGTCCACCCTGACACATTGGTGAAGAGGACTTATTTATGTCGGGTTCCTAGAACACAAGTTAGGACGTAAGTCCTTGGCCGACATATCAGCGAATGGCGCAGTATCATGGAAGGAATGCGTAATGCTGTGGTACTTCACAGAATAGGGCGCAGGGTAGGGACGGTTTAAGAGAAATTTCAGAATGACCAGGGCTTCCTTCAATATTCTGGGTGCCACAGATAAGGCACGCATAGGACCCTCAAAAAACTGACAAAACTTCAGGAAGGAAACCGATTCCATTAGAAAAACGCGTAGCCTGTTCCCTCACAACTTCTGGATGAATATACGGTTCGATATGCCGGGGCCTTTATAGTGCCACCAAGATATACGATATGTACTTCAATATCATCGATCGCGGGATATTTTTTTTATACGCATAACGCTTGATGAATTACTCACCGTATATTGTCGTTTATAGTGTGGCCGAAATACGTTTTAAGTTTATACTTATACACAGTAGGTGTGTTCAGGACGGCGGCCGACTTTCGAAAGTAGCGTTACCAACGAAAAATTCATTTTATCCTCATTAGCGCCTCTTAAACAACGGCCTAACGTCCACACGGAACTTAACAACGACACCCTTCCAAAGTTACCAGCGAGCGGCCTTCATTTGTCATTGGTAATAGCGGAAGTAGCGCGCCGCTAGCGCTGACCTGACTGTTAATTGCTTTGAAACCCCGGGAAAACTCAACCCATTGTAAACAATGCCAAAATGGAACCTTCAAGCAGGAGTGTGTTTTAAAAAGCGATACTTTTGGCTTCTGTTTTTTACTGTATTTCTCATCGACAGAGGATTTGGCAGTATGCTGTTTATGCCGGGATTCGTTTCCCCCTACACCATCAGTGAAAGCTCCAGCCCAACATAATCACAAAAACAAAGTCATGCTCATCAACGGCAATTGGTTCCTTGTACAGAGACATAGTTTACGTGCAGTGGCCGTTATACGGCACATTTTGAGCTTTTTTTTGATTCCCACTTGCTGTGATTAATTCACGATTGCTCACTTTATACAAATCATATAAAGTTCTAATCTCGCACAAAATAACACGGATCTGTACTTATTTAGATTGACTACTCGATCGAATTAATTCTCTCATCAATTAAAAATTAGTTGGGATTTTATTGTCAACACTGTCCAAAGTACTGGCACCTACCTGTGTGCATAACCAATATGGGACACGAGGCTGCTTGTCAACGTTCACATTATCGCTAAAAGGGAAATCCCTATTTTCAGTTGTTTTTATCTTAACCGGTGGGTTCCTTCCAGCTCTCGATTAACGCTTGTATCTCCCTCTCAGACCAGTGTGGGTTTCCGTGTTCCGCTTGGTTTTTTCGGTGGGCTGTACTACTAGACGATTGATGCCAGTACTCAGAATAAATTGGAAAAACAGTAACTGTACTACACAGACAGCACAAGACCGCTATCAAAGTTGATGAACACACTAACTAAATGGCGTTCGTTTATGGTATCCCCCCCGCTAACGGAATAAGTTGACCGGGATGTCGTTACAAGGTCACGATGATGTCACCCTTAACTCGACGTCGTGAGTAGCACTGTTCACAACGGCCTTACCAACGACGATCGCTCTTCGCATAGCTCGCTACTTAAGATTTCCTAAAAGTAAATCGTTGTTGGTAACACTCGTTGTTATCTAACCATGATGTTGTCATACAGTCACTACTCACGAGCTTAACAATGACTGTGCTTACCAACGCTCTTACCAACGACTTAACGATCGTCTGACTGCCTTATAACGATAATTTGCCCCACTATAAACACGCTGAAGGACATTTGCAGAAAAGTGCGCCCCAATTTTGTCAGAACCAGGTGCAAATTCCTTCAAAAAAATTTTGTTCTAGCAGTTTTGTGACAACTATCATACATGGGATGTTTTTTTATATATTAGCTGTAAATCGGCTATTAACCAGCCAAACGTTTGTGTACAATGACTTTCAAAATGTATACAGTTTGCTATAGTTAAACGGAAATTTTCACCTGGTCAGAAGTTTTTTAACATATTTAAGAATGCCTTACAAATTATTAATCTCACGGAAGTGAAAATAACCAAAAAGCCACCTTTTTATGCATAAAAAGATGATTGTATTTTTCTGTCCATGCCACGACAGAAATTAAAGCATGCTTTTTCTGTGGGCCGGTCTGATTAGAACAACAAACCCAAGTTCAAAATTAAATGTATTTATTTTCTTTTGTTGTCCATAAACCTCTTTCAAACATTCTTAAGAGCCATTCTACAAACACTTTTAAGATGCAAATTTATATGAATTTGTTACTAAAAAAAGCTCATGTCTCTTATTGTAAGTTGAACCCTTCACAATTCAATGATCTCAAGAAAGAAAATAATAAATATGAAGTTAATATGCTTACTATCATGTCAAGGCTGCAATCAAATGTGACTATCAAGTATCACTTTGAAAACATTCATCCTCACTATTATTAAATTTGATTTTAAATCATAGTTTTTAACCCTTTTGCCCGTGTAGGTAAGGAGAAGTGATACATTGTTTGGTGAAAGCTCGAATTGTATCAGTGTGATTTTAAACCTGTGCTTGAACTTGATTTTAATGGATGACTTCCCAAAAGTAACCTTCGGTTTCTAATTCTAATGCTATTCAAGTCTAATCATAACTCCCAAACCTAATCCTAACTCAATCTTAAAACTAAACCCTAGTGCTTTCAGAAAGTCTTATTATATTGTTAAATGATGCTTCATAACTCCTTATCGTTCTTGAATAGCTTGCAGGTCCGGGGGGTCAAAACCCCTGCTGTATATTATATGGTGCCTACACTAAACATTGTTTGAAACCACCAATCGCCCCAATCAAACTGTAGAAAATAATAGGTACAAGAAGGAGGAAAATTAGAAAAAAATGCTTGCATGGTTTGGCAGCTCAAAACTCTGTCAGTGACCTGTCCGGAAGGATAAGTGTCCTCAAGTGACTAATCTTGAAGTGCACATAAGATAAAATGGCAAATCATTGGTCTGTGGAGATCATCAAGGTGACTTTGCCTCATTACTGATAATTATTGGGCAAGCAGAATCTTGGCATAACATAAAATTGCAAACAACAACATGTCAATTTTTACCAAATCAATTACTTTAAAGGTCTTGCACAACAACTGCTCAATTCCCTTAGCACCCATGGTGAATTTGTCAATGCTATGCTCAATCGAAATTTAAATAGGAGAAACCGACGGCCATTTATTTCCTACATGAATGATATTGACGCTTCCTGGGAAATATGGAAAGTCATTCTTGCATCTCAGAATCTTTGGTTCCTCAGCTGTGTTGTCGTCAGCATAGTTTGGCAGCTCTTAACGTAAATCATGAATTGATTTTTCATTTTTTGCAGAAAAAAATAAAAAACTTAAAAAAAGCCCCCCCCCCAAAAAGTTGTGAAAGGTAATAACAGTCACACATTCTTTTCCACACAGTGACATCAGATTTGAAAAATGAAACATTTACAGTTATCACCCTGGTGTATGTTTTACTACATTTAAATCAAAATCACAGCATATTATGCACCACTGAGGCCACCAAGTATAATGAATGCAAAAATGCAGTTAATATGGCTCCAGAAAAGCAGCAAATTATGATTTGCCCAAAAAAGGTTCATACTTTGTAACGTCCTTTAAACGCAGACAAGATGAATTGTACTATATCTGAAGGAAAGATCCCAACTAGGGGTACTCAAAGACATTTGTGTCCATGCACTCACATTCACAAATGTCAATGACAACCCATGTCAAATTCAATTTGAATTTATCATTTCAATTGTAAGCTGTTCTTTGGCAACTGAAAAAATAGTACATAGGTTTTGTTGAATAACCAATCCTTGATTATCCAGGCACCTTCAAAGTAAGCGGCCCGATTTCAGCTCCTGGAAATTTGATTTCCTCATATTCATTTCTGTTTTTTTTTCAGTAACTTCAGGAAAAAAATTCATGTTACCATTCTCCAGGTCCAACACCATCTAAGAAAATAACTGAATATTGTAAGATTTTTGTTGCAATTCTGCACTACAAGGGGGTCGACCAAAATGCGGGTAGACAGCTGAAGCCACTACAGTGACAAGCGCACCAGGAGTGACTACTGCCGCAACTTCAAGGTCCACAGTTCAATTACCTACTGCAGAAGTGTTTACAAAACTGACCCACCATTTCAGGGTAAAGTACATGCTTTCGGAGGTAGCAGGCATAATGTCAGTTCCGATATTGGTCATGAGATGAGGCAAAACTGGAAGCTCAAAACATGGAAGCCCAGAGCATCTTTACGGTACAAATAGGTAAAAAATGTAAGTGCATTTACAAACCTAAGCAACATTCTAAAATTCAGTTACAAGTGGCACAAATATTCGGCTATGGGTGAGCTAGGTAGTTAGGTTGTGTGCTACAGGCTTTTGACTTTTCTGGAAAAGGAGGAAGCTTATTTTTCTGTACTTAGTAATAAGACGCCTACCAAATATGCACGATCCAAACTAATGAATGTAACTATTGAAAGCACATGCCAAGGAACACTGTTATACGGGACAGTAATACTGTGTGTAAAGGAACGAATTTCTTGGACAATTAGCACGCACACCCCATTAACTACAGCGAACGATACAGGCTTGGCGCTCACTCTGACCAATCAAATCACATTGAGGATTGATGTTTTTCAGGTCCATTGCGTGGGTCCACGCAAGGTTGGCCTTTCAGGGACATAACATGGATGCTCTACCGGAGCTATTTTAGACCTGGGTCACACGACCGACGACGTCGATTTAAGAAAATAAATTCAAGTCGTACTTAATTACGACATTGAATTATCACCATCATCAAACGGGGTCACATGAATACGACATCGCATAACACAATGTCGTACTTAACTACGAGGGGGATATTACATCATTCATCTCACTGTATTTAATATAGCAGTTGTATAGGATTACAAAGACGACATGCGGTCATACAGGTTTTTACTGCAGAATTGAACCTCTACTACAATAAATTCCAACTCAACGACGGAAATTCTCAGTTCACTTCTTCTAATGCGGCGACGACAGTATTGTAATAAAATTTGCCGGTCACCACGAATTACGACAGCACAATTTAGTGTTGTAAATGCGATGTCGTCGTTCGTGTGACACCGGCCGTAGATATGCGGAGCTATAAAACGATCACGTGGGATCCAGATGACCAATCACATGCTAGATTCTAGTTTTGTGGAGTCGTTGTAGTTTATGGAGCCTCCCAATTTAGCTTATTACTTAGTGGACTATGTATAGTAAACCTCCTTGTCGCAGAGCGTTGTGGAAGTATTGGGTGCTTGCTTTCAGCTGTGGTTTGTTAAGTGTTTTCCATGGTGAGCCCACATAGACAGCAACCGATCGTCATGCTCTTTTGATACACGCTTGAACAATGAATATTGAACTTGCTAAGTTGAAACTTGAATATCTTAGAAAATCCATACAAACTTCTCAGTTTCATTGATAGTGGACGAGGATGTTTACCGAAATGGCTCCACGTGGAAAATGGTTGATTTTATCCCATGTATCAAGTTAAGCTGTGTAGGTTAAAAATAAGCTCCGCGTAGCAGCTCACATTATGTCCCTAAAGGCCAACCCATACAGCATATCCCAATCTCCAAAAATATACTCTTGCCAGAACTGCGGTTCACTGCACTCTGCTTCAGATGGTTTACTGTGCGGGGGACTTTCTTTTATTTCAACTCATTGTAAAAGTTTGGAAAAACAATTGAAAATTTGAGATTCTACTCTGTTCCATAATGAATTGAGGTGAAAACAATACCAAACATGGTAGGCGCAAGAAGGACATTCACTTTCTTGTTTGCTTAAAAACAATCTTTCACCCAGAAAAATGATACAACAAATGATCTATCACCCAGAAAGGAAGCTACAGAAACAAATCATAAAACTGTTAATAATAGCAAATCCGTTCTGGTATGGAGACACTGTGATCTGTATATATTTCGCTAATTCGGGTCCCAAACGAGTTGTTTTTAATTGACAATATTCCTTGTTTCCTAGGTAGATCTGTTGACCTTAGAATGGTGCCATAGAATCCTGGGCAAGGTAACAAATCGTTCTCTTGACAATCATGGAGATCAAAAACTAAGATGTAGCCTGTTAAACATTTATCACGATTTATGCCAGAAAATTGATGGTGTTCATGGTGGTGGCACATAAAGGTAAACATATGTTGAGTAAAATTTATCTATAGTGTTATTAAAGCCAGATAAAATACAAAATGATAGCAACATAGTTGGTTATTAAAAATAATGAATCTGTAATTAGATGACTTAATTGAATGTTTTTCACACAGCCCACGCGATGATTGCTTTATTTAATTATAAAAGTAAAAACTCTGTTTGAGTATTGTATATTTTTAGATAATAACCCTAACAAGCTCCTTGAACCACACTATAATTACAACGCACTGAGGCGTTGAAAATGCATAAGTCCAAATCATGCGATGACCCTCAATCATAGAACACACATATGGGCGGGCCGGGCAGGGACTAGGACCCTGGGCCACTGGTTCGATTCCCACCAATATGTGAAATCATATAAACTTCTATCCCCTTACCACTTCCCTTCCTCTTGGAGATAGGCTGGAGACAAACCCCGAGTCAGGGTATGAAATGGGGTCACAGATCTGTGAGGGGGTCACAAACAGACTGAAAATGGAGAAAAATGCTAAAATTTTTACTTTTGAAGACATAAAAAGGACTTGAAAAAAATCAGCTAAAAGCTGAACTCTCACAGGCCTGGGCTTAATTGATCATTAAAGGGAAAACATGTTGTTCAAAAGCCAACTGACAAAAGCAGACCAGCGTCCTCAATTGATACATTGGCTTGGAGCTCACACAAGAGGTTCCTCCCCATCCTATCCTTGATTTCACCGATGGCGATTGGACATTAGTAAATAACCTATGGTATGGTCACCACAGTGATAGATCATCATATCACCTAATTTTGGGTCACATAAAAACCTTTGGGAATATGTAGTCTGTCATGAAAACATGAATTTGGCCAGAACCAAGGCCAACTTTCACACTCCACTTCTTGTGAAGCAAACAATGACAAAATGTGTCAAAACACGATATTTATGTATAATCCCATAATGCTAGCAACTTCATGTACCAAAGATGATATAGTTGTTTTGCCAAAAATTTTTTTTTTTTGGGGGGGGGGGACGGAACAGTCGCATGTTAATTTGTCACATGCTATAAGTCAAAAAAACCTTTGTGACCCCAGCGTACAGGCCCAAAATTTGCCCAATATTATAAAACATATTTTTAATCTTGTAATAATTATGCTTGAATGTTTGTTCTTTCAAATAAAAAAACATTCCTCTTCAATGAATGATTATGTGGAGAGGGGACTCAAAAAACACTATGTATTTTGCCATTTATTGTTTACCAAAATGGTATTTTTGAAGGACTTGAATACCACTTCACATGAATTTGAACATGCCACAGAGTATGGATGCATTGGCTTTTTGTAACTTTTGATTGTAAATGTCAGCATGAATGTATAATAGCACAGTTTAATGGGTGGTTTCGGTAAGCATTTTTTTCTACCTTTTGTAACCACAAATTTAGAGAGTAGAGTGAAGTTTCAAATCCTATACTGAATGCTGTAGGTCCGGGGACCAGAAGAAAACCTTTCTTTGATGAGCGCGTACTTCTGGTTCTCGGCGTATTTACTGCGGAAAACAATGCACTAGCCCCTGAAGGCCCAAAAAAAAAATTGTTTGATTGTCCTCGTCCGACAGACCCTACTTTTGGAAAACATCAGGAATAACAGCTTTTTTTTTTTTCCTTTTACCTGTGCAAAAGGAATTCCGACCATGAATTTTAAAAATTCCAAAAAAAAACGTTTTTTTTTTGTTTCAAATTTTAACTTTTCAAAATGTTAAAAAGAAGAAATGTTTCCTTTTTAAACAAGTTTTTTAGATGTTCTAGATGTGGTGTAATATTGTACAAAGATGCATTTTCAGTAAGACATCAACGTGATTTTTTAGTGTGTGATTAACTTATTAATACAAACAGAAATGGTCAATACAGTTTTGCTAGTGACATTAAAAAAAATAAAATAAAAAAGTTTGTAAGAAGATCACGACCACCCCCCAACTCAAAACAAAAGTTCCATCTATGGACAATCAAACAATTTTTTTTTTGGCATGATTGGCCCCACCCACCGAAGCGATCGGCTGTTGCTGGGTCACCGATCACGCGTCATTACGCGCTGATAGCTCCACCTTTTTTTAAAACCATGGGGTACGCGCTCGCACACAGGGTTTCTGGTCCCCGAGTAGAGAATAGAAAATTAAAGATTGACGTCACTCACGAATATTTTTCGAAGAAGAGTGAATGCCAAAAGATTTCACTCGCGACCCGAGGGTGAGTGTTGAAATGCTGCTTGGTGAAAGGCCTCTTAAAATTTGTTAATAATATGGAACCTAATTTGCCACACCATTTTATGATTTTTAAAACAAATTACAAAATGGGGTATAAAACCCGTCCCAACAATATTGTACCTGGCCCATGTAAGATATGCATCTGCCAAAAAATTTGAAAAACAGATTGCTACGTATACTTACCCAGAGGTTGAGATTTTAAATGTAATACAAACAGCGAAACTCGTATTACGCGATGAGTTTAAAAAAATATGTCCCCGCCCCCCCCGAAATGGCGCCGATCACTAAAATGCGATAAATTGCAAATACAACACCCCACCCCCTCCCCAACCCACTCCGAAAAACCCCACCCCAACACCCTACAAAACCCAACACCCTACAAAACCCCACCCCCTCCCCAAACAACCCTGCCAACACCACCTCAAAAAACCCGCCAAAACACCACCACATCCTACCTAACACCCCACAATCCCCCCCAACCCCACCCACTCCACCAACACTCTGCAATACCCACCCACCCCTCTTCTTAAAACCCGCAACACCCCACCCAATACTCCAAGAACATGCCTACCCCTTCCCCACACCCCGCAACCATGCCACTACCCTCCACAACACCCGCAAAAAACCCTCACCCCCTCCCCAACGACCCTCACCCTCCCCAACACTACCACCCCCTCCCCAACACCCCCTCACTAACACACATTGCAACACCCCACCCCGTTCCCAACACAATGCAACGATGTATACTCCACTTAGCGTCCGCGATATCGCGGGCCTCCCCTGCGAAGGAGGAACTTACACGCATTTTTTATTGCCTCGGCGAAAGAATTTATATCGCGCGCATGGATGGAAGAGCCTTCGCGAGCGTTGACATTTGTTCAACTCTCAGCAATATCGTGGCCCGCGAAAATTCTCTGATTGGCTGTTCTAGGAACCAAGGTCGGGCGATGACATCATTAAAACCAAGCCTGAAACCTGATCTTAAAATCACCCATCAGCCCGATAATAAAAAAATCAATACTCATCCAATGAAATACACATAAAGGGCAATTATTAAAACAGCTGTGGATGTAGTGCAATAATTCAAGAGTAGTTATGATCAATTGAAGGCTACATGAGGCATGATATTTTTAAGGATATCGTAAAGAATGTTTTGTCGGTTAGTACGAATATTTTGTTACCACCGAATTCTATTCGCGCGCCAATCCTTCATGTGGCATGTATAGTCAACCCAGTGTACAACGGGGTGTACAGATAGTATAATCAAACTGGGGCAAATAGATTAATGATACGTATTGCAATGCCGAGGAAGTGTGCGAAAAAAGGTATTGAAAACAAACAAAAAGTCCGGAACATGTACAAGAATTCAAACATGTATAATGGCAAATCAGTCCGGTATACTTGATCAACAGGCCTGACTAACAAATTTTAATATAACTTTGGAACTAGTAGGGCCTATCGTAACATAATGTCGTCGTCTATTCTATGCTAGATATCATTCGGGGAAATCAAACGCATATCGTCAAAATACAAGAATGTATTTAGAATTCCAAATTGGCTATCAAAAATGGCAATGCAAAATTACGTTGTCAATAAAATAATACAGCCAACGGACTTCCCGAGATGAGTGACAGTTATCACTAGGAGTATAATGACTTTTATCGGCGGTATTGCGAGGTAAATTTCATCGCAGCAACGCGCGATGAAGCGATAGTGGGGTATACATGGCCTTTAGATGTGAAACAGATTGCCCCCCCCCATTTTGGACGACCAATTAATATTTTATACAGTACTCTAAGGGGATTACCAAAAATTCACGTTTTCAGCTCCAACTTAAAAACGGGTTTTTGAAATAATCGGCGCAAAACTTTATCAGATGGGGTTTTGCGGGGAAGCACCATTCTATCAAGATGAAATAAATTATAGAATTAAATCGGGCCCATCCCTTTTAATAAGAAAAAGATATTGAGGCAGAGTGAACAAGCATGTGGCATCAATTGTTTTTTGCACTCACTTAATGCCCCCCCAAAATGGGAAATACTGTGTGACTAGTAAATACCGTAGGAACTTGCCAATACGGCGAATATGCAAACCAAATATGGTGGTAGCTAAAATTTGATAATGAAGCAAATCAATATATTATATATATGCTCATTTAAATACTTTTGGGCAACTTGAATCTAGTCACACTGTTTCAGAAAAAAATCGGCCATCTAGGTTTTATTTAGATGGATATTGATTTGTATACACCTCCTAATTAATATTATCGTCGGTCAAATGACTTCTCTTACCATGCCTGTATTAATATTGTATTCTCACAAATATTTATGCACTGATGAATATTGTGCATGTCATTAATTCATGCTTGCTTTGCTGTGCAAGAGTGTGAAAAAATGTAGATTGTAAGCTGAAATATCCTCACCAACATATTTCTCACCCAATTGTTCCCATCGCAGTGAAAATGGTATTAGTATCTTTCTAATAATTGCGGAATATTAACAACTTGATCCGGGAATGGAGCATGTAAATAAAATACCCACATAGTAGTGTAACACAACATTTACTTTTAATACACGAACAATTGGATTTAAACATTGAAACTTCTCTATGAGTGCACCTGAAACAAATGTTATCAAAACAGAACATTCTCTTGATTTTTGTTTTAAATTAGGCCAAAAAGTGGTGTTCATTAAAGCAACTGTCAGGAATATAAATCAGATAATCAACAAAAATATCAAAAAACGTAGAGGTTACTAATGTACCCTACAAGTATTAGACCAAAAAAAACTAGTAATAAGGACAAAATCAATCTTTTATACAGAGACTGTCATACAGACACTTACAACAATAATTGAATGGAGATTCATTCTTTGAATTAGTGCCATTATTCCTTTCTGTCAATTTTCAGTTGAAACCACAACAATAACGTATGAAAATTCTACAGGCTTATCCGTCACTTTTGGAGCAATTTCTCGATTTTCCAATACTTTCTACCTTTATGTGGGAGTGATATTAACTGTTATGTTCAAACTTAGTCGGTCGCACAGGGAACGTTTAATTTTTGAAGGTCATTTTTTTTTTTTTAATTAAACAAGCAAAATTGAGTCAATAATTATTACGTTACTTTTTCAATAACATGACAGTAGCAACATAACATAGCATACACCTTTTCAAAATTTCACACATCATTCAAAACCCTGAGGCAAAGTTACCCCAATAAAACATTATCCCCCAATGTTTCACTAGCCATATTATTGTTCTTACCAGAACCCAGACTTGATAATTTTGAATTGCCAGTTTTTCTGAAATAATGGCAGATGTTCTGAGCATTCTCCCATTGGAACACCTTATTTAACTTCTTCACAACCCCAAGACTCGGTCCAAGGGGATTAACAATAACATGAATCAAAGATAAAATTAATATACAAGACAGTCCTTGACAACATAAGGGAATTGCTCCAAATTCATGACAAAAATGCTAAGTAGCGCAGCCTTCAAGAATCTGCCGAGGCACTGCATTATGATATTTTATATCGCATTTGTTCCGTTTATGCCGTGTATCTGTGTGCAAACTGAAGTATCATCAGATTCTATTTCCCTTAATTTACATTTAATTTCCCTTCATTGTCTAGTGCATTTTATAGCCTATGAAAGCCCTGACCCTTACCGAAGATAGCCACAGATGACCGAATAGCATCGCTCAATTGGGCTGAGATTAAGAATGCTGAGTTGGCACCTGCCTGAGATACCAAAATTGGGAGTATTTTTAGTTTATTTTTTTAGTACAGGCACTTGTTCCGATTTACGTGTAACATGTCCCTACTTTCTAGTTTTTGTGGGAAAGCAACCTTGGGGTTTTTATGGCAGAGGCAATAATTACACTGTATACTGCAAAGTCCTATTCACTACGTGCTAATGTTAATGGCTAAATCATTAAATCGGCAGTTTTTTTGTCTCTATCTTGGGAAAGAAATGGATTTGAAGGCTGAAATTTCAAAATGAAATGATGGGAAAAAATATGGCTTTCAAGCACCTCTAAGTATTCTTTATTGAACTTACTGTGCCTAAACATTAGGCCCCAAGAGGTGTAGGACCTCAGCCAACGCTGGCTTGGAAACCAAAAAATCCTTTCTTAGCCCTAAGATGTCACAAGGTAAAGGAGAAGAAAAATAGCTTCCTTCAGATTACAAAATTTTCCACCACTTTCCTGTAAAATCGGGGGTGGTTCTGGGGATGAGGCTATAGGGACGGGCATGGGCCCTTTATTTAAAGGGTCTGTATATTATAGAGTCCAAAATTAAACTTTAAGTCCTTATGAAGAATTAAGTAGCCCCACTTCAAATCAAGGATCCTGTTGCACTAACCACAACACACACCCCTAATTGAGCTGGTCTGAAACAAAAAAATTGATTGAAATGAAGATATCCAAACTATCATAATTGATATGAATTGTCTGCTTCAGGTCTCAGATGGCGGGCTGGGAAAATAATGTAAGATTCCGAGAACCAATTCAAAATTTCCCCTCCAAGGTGATTAAGATTTTTTTTAAATCTTTATGTGTTTTAATTTCCCAGGCTATCAAGTTCCCATTTTTTTACAGGGGTTGCTAAGAGGCACTGCAATTTCTGGCATTCGGCAGTGTACTGCTAATTAGGCAGCAATCCATACTATAGAAGAGAGAGAGCAGAGTACAATCTCTGGGCAATACTGGGGAATGTGACTTAAAAACTCAGATGCGGGTGTGATTTCAAAACCAATTTTCAGTAGGGTAATTCTCCCTGCTATCTTCAGCACAATATTCCTTGCAGTATGCCACCTAATCAGTGCTGCTTGCATCGATGGGAAATTCACTATTAGACTGGACAGGTGCATCAGATGGGAAATTCAAAATTCGTGTGTCCAATCTTTCTGTTTTGTAACACTCAAGTTAGCTCACATTTTGCTTTTCATTAGGTTTCTGCAGCATATTCAAAGCAACTTGCTTAGTTTTGATGTAGCTTCCTCCCTTCAGGAACTTTCTGGGAAGCAGCATGGTTCCTACCGGAAAAGCTTGGGGAGTCAAACCCCATTCCCCTTTTGTCTGTGCTTGTTAAATCACAAAACCATTTTAAAACATTGTGAATAGTTTTGAATACCACAGAACAAAACAGTCACAAAGGTTTCGACTCATCCCCCACACCCTGCACGTTCCCTGGGTACAATGCTGCCCTTAACAAATTTTCAAATAAAATCCCTACGCATACTTCAAGGTAAAAATATACATGGATAGCTATAAACTGACAATGCTGCAGTGTATTGGAAGTCTGGAAGACTTACTTGATAATTCAATTCCAATCTTAAGATGTGTTATCATATTTATGTTTTTGACAATTTTTACTTCTAGTGGACACGCACGTCTACACTAGTATAACAATATGGGCACTCTTGCCTGCAATTGCACAGCTCAAAATGGCAATCTTTTTCAGACTGGTAACCAAGGTCATTACTTTAATAATTGTGTAGGCGAGTTCTTTGGACACGACTACTATGCTGGGGCATTTAACATCGGGGCCCAGTGGTTTTGCTTGTGACGTCAAAATTTTTTCGCATGGAAGCTGGCAACACTTTAATTACTAATTGCACTATTTCAAACTGGTTTCAAGTAGCTCATCATAGGCCCTCTGACTACCCATTTCTGCATTAAAACCCACTAAGTTGACAGAGATCACCCAGGCATTTAAAAAATAATGAAGCCTAATTAACTTAAAATCTGCAATTCACAATAACACAATGAGCTATTTTTTGGCACCATGTGTTCCTAGACATCTTGCCATATATATACATATTGCCCATGCCCTTATTCACTTTTACAAACTGTTTTATTTTTCCGCAACATTCAAGTTCTTGTTTTTAAGGGTGGGCATTTTTTTTTTTACCCCATGGCCCTTGATTTTTGTTTGTAATTAAAAATGCCCCTAAAATTGAAAAAGTAAACTTAGTACAACTGCTTTGATAATTTTATTCATAGCCATACTCCTAAGGTAAACTTATTAACATACATACCACCCAAAGAAAACAGCTATGAACAATATTTTAGAAATGGAATATTTTACATTACATGCCAAAACTGTCCAATGGTCATTTTTTGAAACTTTAATAATTTATTTTGCATTCTTCTTCAATAGCCACTTGTTGGCTGTATGTCATGAACTGGTTACACTAATGGGGATCTGTTACAACTCCAAAACTTTTTTTTCAGTGTTTAATTCTAAATTTAATTCTTAAACTATTGCCTCTGTCAAGGAATTTGAGTCTTTTAGTGCTAAAAGCCTGCTCTTTAAGATAAAATAATTTCAGCCGCCTATTGGATTAGTATTCCATAGTTGGGGTCGAAAACCTTCAGCTAGGTACCGGGGGATACGCGGGGGGGGGGAGCCATAGACATACACAAAAACGGGTGAAAACGCATCCCTAAATTTAAATAAGTAGAGAATTGAACACTTGTGGGGCTCAATTGCACATACATGTCCTATGAGGATCAAGATCTAACTCATTATACAACTAAGGTTCCATTAATGTAACTAATTAATTAGTAAATTAGATGTTAATCAGGTACAAATTTTTGATCACATTTTGGGAATGTTCGCTGTTTCTGTGCTAAATATATCCCAAAAAACGAGGTAGAAACTTGGATAATTTGATTATAATATCTTTATAATTCTCTGCTTTTAATTCACACATTGGTATCCTTATATGAAAGGTAATTAGCCTAATGAAGCCTTAATAATTTAATTTCATGACCACCGTCATCTTCAATCAACCAAATTGGTGGCATTTGGTGGGACCTGTATGGAGTTCACATGAGTTTGGAGACCATTTATAGAATGTCAAGTCAAACAAGAAAGGTTGTATACATGTATTATACAACTAAAGCTGATTTAATTTGGTTATAGGACGAGATGATTCTGAAAACATACACTTGTACTTGGGGTTCAAAGACCTTGAAGACAACATCATGTGCTCAATAGAACGGACCGATCCGTGTATTTTTGCATTTTCAAGATATGAAGTTTGTAAATGTCAAACAGACGTTTAGTAGCGATGGGAATACAAATTTCACTTAGGTATAAGTAAGAAATGGCTCCTTGTACAGGTTAAGTTACATATAGTTTTGTCATCTTTGCTCAAATGGTAAATACAAAGGCGACTTGTAAATAAGTAATGACCCTTTAAATACATGGATCACCCTGTATAATATACAATGGATCACCCTTTATACTTACTTTTTCATCATAACTTTGGACAGAAACCCTTATCCTATGTATTTCTCTTGAAAGAAATTATAGGATTAGTACTTGATCAAAGTTAATATCTCAAAAATATAAGTGAATTTGACCACCCGGTATGTCAAAAACAGAACAACTTTAGTTATCTCCTTTATTATTTTTTGGAGGTTGCCTTTGTCATTTCTTTCAAAATCCACTCTGTTTTGACCTGCAACATGTTTGGGAAAAAAATGGACCAAGGTATATTAATAAATGACAAAATATGTAATTTTTCTTATGTTACAAAATGTTAACACCAGCCCTATAGGAATTTTACCTACCCTGAATATTGTCTCTCGTTTTGGCAAGCCTGACATCCTTGTATGTTATAATATGTGCTTTCCAAATGTATACTTATATACAGTTTATACATGTTAAGGAATAAAATTGTGTGAAGTAATACAATATTTGGTCTTCCTTTTTTTTGTCATTTTGCACTGTGTAACTTTTGTACCCAGTTCACGACCTTAATGGCCATTGTATACCTTTAAATATGTCACTGAATTTCATATTTTTTTTTCTGTTAGGTTCTATAAATAAACGCTTATAACTTCTTTAAAATGTTTTCGTTTGAAAACCTCATCCAGTCTTTTTAGGTAGTTGTGCTAACAAAATCAGCAAATTAGCCATATTTACCCTATATAACACCACGCAATAGCATGCCTATAACCATTGGTGTGACACAGGTGCAAATGACAATTTTCTTATTCCATCGTTCACACACCTTATAACTAATAACAAACACCAATCTCACAACAAAATCTAAGGTGGTGGAAGAGCAAAGCTGGTCATGTCATAAGCGTCAAGGCATCAAGTATAGAACTTAGCGCAGCGAAAACGCTCCCTTTTCACGGGGGTAGACTGTACAGCACGACGACTGCAGCTGTATCAGCAACATGTAGCATGGTTGACGAGGCCCAGTCTGTGCATGTCAGCGAGGCTTCATCTCGATAACACTATTGTGCCTTTTTGCCTTGCTAATTCCATGTAACCTACCTAAGCAAAGTTTATTACATTGATAGAACAGGTCAGAGTTGGGATGATTACTAATTCCTCGAGTACAGAAAGCTTTTTGCTACTCGTCAGAAGTCCAGGGAGGTAATAAAAATTGGACGATCTCAATGCGTGATAATCTAATTGAGTCATTTTTCTCTACTTGTAGCATCTTTACAATGTTGGATTGCTATCGATCTATGGAGATGTCGCATTCTTCCTCCTTACATCTTCTTGGCCTAAGACGAGAAATCATGGCATTATTTTCCATTTCTTCTCAGTACATATAAGGCAAAAAAAAAATGATTCCAGTACGGTAGGTAGTCTAATAAACCTAAATGCAAAATGCATTTTTTTAAATGTTTTTTTTGTATTTTCCAATTTTTGAAAGATTCCACCGAAATGGCTCAATCAGGCCAAACAATGGCAAGTGTCAAACCATTTGCCCAACCATATTCGACTGTCAAATAACCACATATTTTCGCGATCATTGTATTTTTTAATGATTTTTTTTTTTTATTTTTTGTCTTAAATGTTTTTTTTTTTTTTTTTTTTTTTTTTAAAAAACAAAATGCAGTTGAGATGCCCCAAAATCACATGTGCATGGACCTACTGGCCAAAAAACTTTTTTTGGGCCCTTTTACATTTTCAATCACATGTACAATTATGAATTGTACATACAGACAGATATTAGTTTGAGAATGTATCTAAATACATAAAATAAATACATTTGTATACAACATTTCCACTATGTTAATCAACTAGATGTGATAGCATAATGCTGTTAAATCACTCTTTCAGTCTTGGAAACAGCATCAGTTAGGATTTTATACATTAAAAATATCAATGTTAAAATTACTGCCTTTGTGTGATCCCATTCATAAACTATTTGAACTATGGTTATAAAAGGAACAACGGCTGTTACTGTTGAGCTCTATTCTGAGCTTTTGAGTTCTAATTGTTTTAGAACTTACCAAATTATATCGCAGCAATCAAAATATGTAAAGATAATAGAATTATACAAGAGGAGATAATAGAATTATACAAGAGGAGATCTATTGAAATTATGGCTTTGCTCTTTTCAACAAGTACACATTTTTGGAAATTTACAAAAAAAATTATCAATATGAATATGACCATGCCAATTAAAGGCTGACTCAGAGATTTTGAAATATAATTTTTCTGTGTATTAATTGAAAACAGTCAACTGGAACTAAAGATAGTTACCCAAAATGCTCAATTCCAAAGTTTGAGGCGAATCGGATTTTTCGTTTTCATGCAGTAAACATTTATATATGTGAAACAGTACCAAAGGATACTGTGTAAAACAAAAATTCTGCATCCAGAATTTTATAACAAAGTTGCAATTTTATGAAGGACTTCGATTTGAGCTTAGCTATTTCACAAAGTGATTAGTATATGGACAAGCATATATGCAAAAAACCCATTTTCTTTGAAAATTGACGGCGCCCTCCTCGTGAAATCTCGGAGTAGGCCTTTAAAGTCTCATCGGATTTTAACTGCAATTTCTCAACTTGCTTGAGTGTATCACCATCAGTATGAACATTATGACTTGGCCAAAAGAACCACATTCACTTAATGCTTCATTTGGATTTTAACTCAATACGAATGAAAGTGGACCAAAACACACGTCTGCGATTGTTTACATTTTTGATCCAATATCCCTGTGAGGTTAGCATAGTCCTTTCTGGAAAACTTGAGCCAAATGACTAAATACAATTTCTGTTTATCCTCAAAACTGACAGTTTCACATAAATTTAATACCAACGCTGAAAACAATTCAACCGTCATCATAGTTTGCAAATATTTCGCACTAGAACCAATACAACGATAAGCTCACCTATAGATGCGAAACCTGGCGACACCTCTGCATGTCACTTTTGGCCAGCCAAGACATGAACATTCCAAATTAGCTGCTTCTCACACTCATCTTGAGTTACAGCCGCGTTAAAGGACGAGGACGACAGCCGAATTGAATGTAGGAATTACGCCCTGGGAGCCAGCTCGGCGTTAGTTTGTGTGCGGGCTAGATTTGCACCAGGCAGACGGATCCACCTGCCTCTTGCCATGTATTTCAAATTAGCAACATGCAATACGGCAATCTAGTCACCCTGACCTCCCTGCCCGCCATGTGTTATTACATCCCACCAATTGCCTCGGTCTCTATCCAACCTACCGACAAAAACATCGTCAGTTTGGGTGCAAAAATGGCGTTGTCACAGTGGCTGCCTTATATTAGATGTAAAGATGCTTCTTCACCACCTTGTGTATTCTCAACCCCCAGTCCATGGTTTACATGCTTGACCAACCATGGTGGGCATCTAAAGTGCCACCAGAAGTACAAGAATAGTATTTACTAAGTACAAGAATAGTATTTACTAAGTACAAGAATAGTATTTACTGAATACAAGAATAGTATTTACTGAGTACAAGAATAGTATTTACTGAGTACAAGATAGTATTTACTGAGTACAAGAATAGTATTTACTGAGTACAAGAATAGTATTTACTAAGTACAAGAATAGTATTTACTAAGTACAAGAATAGTATTTACTAAGTACAAGAATAGTATTTACTAAGTACAAGAACAGTATTTACTAAGTACAAGAATAGTATTTAATTCACTAGTTTGTCAGTAAACAAAAGGTGCTATAATTTTCCATTTTTTTTTTCAAAATTGTCTAATTTGTACCATGGTTCAGTTCAGACCATTTCAGCGGAAAACTTGTAAAATTTAATAATTTTGGTTTAAATTTTTGAAATTTCAAGATTTTTTTTAAATTTCAGCTTTCCAGTTGAGTAACACATTCTTAGAATGTGAAAGCAGACATTTTTTTCTAAAATGACTATTCCATACAGAAATGTACTTGTGAAGCATCTACCATGTGTGTGTGTTAATCTCTACTGCAGTTGTGTAACGGTGAAATGCTTTAAAAATAGCAGCCATCGTACATGGAGTCTTCTTGCACATGTCTAGCGATACATGTTTACATTCAAACAGAAATACCACCGTCTGCTCCCATCTGCTTCGGCACTTTTTTCACCTTTTCTCCTTTTTTCCCCTTCACCTCTCACGGGGAAGCGGATATTGAAATGCTTACATGCGATACTCGCCAAGAGGGCAGGGATGTGAGCTGACAGTTTTGAACTATCTGTGCAATAAAATAATTATGGAATGACTGTACATTGCCTATTCATGATTGAGGATTCTGATCACCTCATGTATCATTCAAAAGTTGGAAGGATGTGCTAAAAGGTTTATGAATTAAAGGCCCACAGGGATGATTTGACACCGAGATAGGATACAGAAAATTCAATTACACAGTTTAATCTATCATTGCATATGGTAAAGGATGCTGCTTGGCTAACTGTCTTGAATCCATGAGGAGTCTGAGATTAGTGGTTCTTCAATTATTTGTTGGGACAAATTGGTGGTAAGAATTTACTACAACACACACACACCCACCCACACCCACACATCTATATTTTAATACCGGTGGTCTGCGTGTCTGACCGCGTGTATTTTCTCGGACACCGAGGGTCGCACGTTCCTGAAACTTGGTGGGTGGGTGCCCCTTGACCGAACGAAGACTGAGTTTGTTTTGGTTAGTGGATCAAAGGTCATCTGGGGTCATTCAAGGTCAAAGGAGGTCAAATGGAGTAAACTGGTGTATCCAGACGAAACTTGGTGGGCGGGGTCGATTGTTGATGCTGAAAATTTTAAAGGTCATGACAAGGTAATCAGGGGTCATTCAAGGTCAACGGAACCACAAAACCCAAGGGTCATTCAAGCCAAGTGATCGCGAAACCCAGGTGATCGCGAAACCCAGGTGATCGCGAAACCCAGGTGATCGCGAAACCCAGGTGATCGCGAAACCCGGGGACCACCTAGTAATATTTATTAGAATAACATATCTTAAAGAGCTGGTGTCCATCAACATTGTATATAGATGTATATTTTAATCTTCACCTGGAGATGTTTTTTTTTTTTTTTTTTTTAACTGTCTTGAATCCATGAGGAGTCTGAGATTAGTGGTTCTTCAATTATTTGTTGGGACAAATTGGTGGTAAGAATTTACTACAACACACACACCCACCCACACCCACACCCACACATCTATATTTTAATACCGGTGGTCTGCGTGTCTGACCGCGTGTATTTTCTCGGAGACCGAGGGTCGCACGTTCCTGAAACTTGGTGGGTGGGTGCCCCTTGACCAAACGAAGACTGAGTTTGTTTTGGTTAGTGGATCAAAGGTCATCTGGGGTCATTCAAGGTCAAAGGAGGTCAAATGGAGTAAACTGGTGTATCCAGACGAAACTTGGTGGGCGGGGTCGATTTTAAAGGTCATGACAAGGTAATCAGGGGTCATTCAAGGTCAACGGAACCACAAAACCCAAGGGTCATTCAAGCCAAGTGATCGCGAAACCCAGGTGATCGCGAAACCCGGGGACCACCTAGTAATATTTATTAGAATAACATATCTTAAAGAGCTGGTGTCCATCAACATTGTATATAGATGTATATTTTAATCTTCACCTGGAGATGGCCAGTGCACGTTAGTGTTGAAAAAAAAAATGTGCGCTTGGCCAGATTCGAACCGGCGACCGTAGTATTACTAGCACAACGCTCTTGCCAACTAAGCTATCAAGCCAGGGTTGGTAGAGGAGCGATAGATATTATCTATAAGTGTTAGGTCCGGAAGGTGTCCATCGCTTTCTTAGTGGATAGCATCAGGGCGGTATATTTACACTATATACAATATCATTGTATAGAGGTATTTGCTGTATTAAAAGTAGTTGTTCCAATTTTTTACTGTGTCATAAATGTTAGCCATAATAAATGGAAAATTATGTTAAAGATTACCTTTAATTTTTTTAATGGTAATTAAATTTTGTTTTATTCAGTCATGTGTTTATGACTTATAATATCAAACAGGAGACGCATTATTTTTGTGTGTAAAAACTTGGCTTGTGGTTTTGTTGTTCCACTTCTAATTATGGTGTACCCCATGTGATATGAGGCATGGGATTCCTGGCCAGGTCTAAAAACAATACTTATGTAACATTGGAGCATGTTCAGGAAATAAACCAACAAATTCATCACATATTTCAAAAGTATATTGTAAGAAAGAAGAGGTTGTAAGTAATAAAATGATGGGTCGTTTGCCTAACTGGGACCAGAAATAACACATGGAATAAGATTTGTCCCAAAACTCACCTATTTTTTTAAAGCCAGTACATAGGTTTTATAACTTGTGACCAACTGGGTACTGTGTGAATTTGGACTCCATGAAAGCTTGGCAGTCTCATTTAACATATAAGAGTGAATGGAACATAAAGCTTTACACAAACAGAGTTGCCAGATGCCAAAAGGGTGTTATTACATAACACTAGAATTATGCCGATGACCACGAATCTGTTAACACCCACTTATCACACCGGGGCAGATATGGCGAAGTAGCGCCACCAATAACAGAAGATCTGAATATGCCTACCACAGTATTATTGCTTATTTCAGAAAGAAAAAACTTAAAAAACAGAAAAAAACTTTTATTCAAAAAATGAAATAAGGAAAGCCATCAGCATCTTTCTGTTTTCTGACAGGGGGTAGGACATGCCAACTAACGCAACAGCGAATTCAAAACGGCATCAACTCCGGGTGCTAGTCTGTTTCAGAAACTTAACGGTAGGAGGGCGCTCTTACGCATTCCGAACGGTATACACAAATACAGTCGTGACTCAAGGACGAGGCTGGTCACAAATAATTTAAATATAAAATGGACCGGTATTGGAAATTCCACTATGTTGCAGCGGGGGTTAATCCACTAACCCACACGGATTTTGAAGTCAATATTTTTCCCTAAATTCTATATGATATACTAAGATCTTTTGAACAAAGTTTAAGAGATTGATTTTGTAATGTCCACTGGGAACGAGACTGCCGGTAAATCACGTAGCAATTCACCAAATGAACGTTGGAAATGCCCAAATCAAGCAATCGTGGCCTAACCCCCCCCCCAGTTTCCGACTGAAATCATGCCTTTAACCCCTTTTCCTTTCCCTAGGTATCCTTCTCGGAAGTTTTGTTTGTTAAGAAATGCGATACATGCACAATTTGTTCTTGGATATCTGTATTATTTATTCAAAAGGAAGAACACTGATATTCCAAAGCAGAGAGTAAATTAGTGCTGTTATTTTTGACGACTATTGTTAATCAGAAATTGGAATACTACAGAAATGCTTCTTGAATGCCTCCATGATACTCATTAGATGTCGGCTGAATATTTCTCATTTTTACAAAGCACCTTACAGGACTTGACTTTTAGATTGCATTTTAAAAGGTTTCCATCATTTTAATTTCCTCTCATTTCTATCATAGCGTTTTTTGCACACAGACAAATGTAAAGCACTGCGAACATCACTTTGGGTCGATACAGGTACCATTTACGTAAACAGTGTCACAAGACTATAATTATCTGGAGAAGAGATGAAAATTCAACTTTGGATTTTAAGGTGATTTTTAGTGGGTTTTGGAAACGGTGTGCCTTTGTGGTTCCACATTCGAGCCAGGTTTATGGATCAGGATTACCAGTGAACACTAAAAGTTGGTGTGAATAAAAAAAGGGGGTCTATTCTTCCATTCTTATCCCTGAGGTGGGGGGATAGGTTTTGTCTCTATGGTCAAGAGAATTTGATGCTTAGGTGCTTGGAACTAATGTTAAATTCTGGGGAAGAATTGTATTAAATGGTTCACAGAAGGGGAACAATTTGATTTTCTGCAAAAATTAGTTACACGCCAATACTTTCGTAGAATCAGGTTAGAATCACACCCAATTTATATAACTTGCAAGGACACCTCACCAGAGAGCAAATATACAAATAAGCTCATTCATATTGCACAAATAGTGATGATGATGTGAAACAGTGCATGGATATTACTTGTGTGTATGTCACTCCCACATACCAAGTGCATCAAATTTGGACATTAGGAGCTGGTTGAACTTGAGAAAATAGAGCAAATATGCAAAAAAAGCTCATTATATGCACAAATAATGATGACACAGTTGAATGGATATACTTGCAATCAACCAATCCAATACCAAGTTCGTAAAATTCAGATCTTGGGATTGGTAGAAGTTTGCGAAGTTTTAGACGTATTTTGAAGCTGAGAGGTAAGAGAGAATAAGAGCAGATAACTTGGTAAGAGAGAGTTTGCATGGTTTCAAAACTTTGTGTGTTTATGTAATTTGTTTGTACTAATATGCACTCCATATACAAAGCAAGTCCCAACTGAACAGTTGCCCCAACAGATTGGTAGAAACAAGCATAATTATGGATATTAAGCTATGTTACTGTATTTTTAAATATTTTTGTTTAAAAGTGTATTCATTTGGAAACATGTTAACACAGAATTTTTGCATGTTAAAACATTTACAGTTAAGGTGAGGCATTATTAAATTGCATAAATAAAGAGACAGGAGATAATTATACATGTGATTTGAATGTGCCATTAACCTATTAAATTTTAAATTAGACAACAAACCACTTGTCTACAACAACACACACATCTCAAAAGCTTTTGATCGAAAGGTGGATCTGGGAGCCATTTCTCTCATGTTAAATCAAGAGTGTCTCCTCCTTTCTTTCTGTACGATGTGTAAGTTAATTATGCTCTGGACAACATATTGCCAAGTTCAACTAATATTTGTGATGATGTCTTGGAGTTTATCTTTAGCTACTTAATAGGCATCAGGGATTTTGATCCTGATAGTGCTTCCACTAAAAACAGTTACTCTGTTGAATTTATTATTACATGAATGTTCTGTAAGGGACACTCCTAGTTTAATTGCCAGTGGGTTAAATAATCACCCAGGATGTGTTGCAACATGCTTACTATTTGCCGAATTTTCAATTATGGACCCGAATCTCAAATCGTGTTAAAGTTTGATTAACTCACAATGTAGCTTGTTTTCATCCGTATTTATATCAACAAATTATTTCCAACCAGGGTCCTATATTAAAGGGACATTTTGTGATCTGCAACTCGCCCCCCGACTACCTAAAAAAAGGTTGAGATTTTTATATCTGCACCGTTAGACTTAGAATACATGTATACTTATCTTTAGGTGCAAATTGGTCGTATATGTAAGAAATTCGCATTTTTAGATTTTCCGTAAACGGACAGAAATGACAGTACTGTGGCCTATGGGACAGTGCGGCAACAAGACTTGCTCATAACACAAATCCGAACAAGATTGGAATCAACACAAATTTTGTGAATAGCTCTCAAGGGACTGCTGTGAACAATGAATAAAAACAGGTTCATTAATCATAATCATATCATTTATTCCATCAAAACAATAATAATAGATCCTAAAAAAACAAATAATTTAAAAAGACAAGATGGAGGAGTGCAACAAAAAGCAAAGGCCTGAGGCAACGTTGCCCCCCCTTTACATTAACACGCGCAATGACAGACAAGACAAACATAACAAAACCACACCAGCAAAACATAACAAGACGACAACAGTGGTCTCATTTAAACAAAGAAGAATCAACAATCAAATTAATACAATTCCAAAAAAAAAATCGAATTTAGAAAAGGGTTGTCAGCAATCAATACTCATACAGTACAAAGAAAAAATATTGAATCAATTTAAGGAAACGTGTATAATAAGAACACTTTTGATGTGATACCATTTGAGAATCAATTTTATAATCATGAACTTTCAATTTACATTGCTCCTGGATGAAAGATTAGTTTTAGGTGGTGTTAGAATCGCGACAGGCACCTTTAAAGACCACCGTAGGAGTGAGATCGTCCTCGGTTTACACACAAATGTATCTGTGGCATGTTCTTTCATTAGAAGAAGAAGAACCAAGTCATGAAACAAAAATGCACTTCAATATTCAGAGTCTTTAATGTCCCACATCCATTGCTTTTGACTCTGTGCAACCATGGAGACCACCCATGAGATATACAAAAATTTACCATCACTACAAGTCATGAACTTTATAAGTTGGGAGAGATTGCTGTATTTGTCGCAGGCACAGTGGCTCCACAAAAACCAAAAGAGACCTGAAGTACTTTTACATGCTTATAATACCTTGAAGCCCTCAGAGCATGGTTAGTGCTACCTGCATAGCAATGGGCTGGACACAATTTCACGTATCCCCTATAGTAACCAGGCGTTAACAACACACGCCCATCAACATCAACACAAAACCTCTCCTGTTGTTGGCTTTTTTACTCTCATTTACACTTTCTGTTACAACTCGATCTATAGCCAACAGCAAGAATATGGGCAAAACAGAAAGGAGGGGGGTCAAGTAAGAAGCGTAAAGGGATTATCGAGCAGAGAGCGGTTAACTTCCGATAAATTACATGCAATGAATACACAGAGTCTGTAATGGAACTCTATGGGCGTAGTGTTGAAATGTGATGATATGTGGCTAATCAAGATATAAAATGTGGGGTGAATCCAATGATGCTTGATGCATCAGTGTACTAATAGAATTGTGCCATTTTTTTTCAATACATTTTTTTAATTTTTTTATTATTTTTACTATTCTTATTATTTTTAAAGATTTTAAGCAGGGATATGGCAATAAGAGCTTCAAAAGTGCAGAAACATCATAAAATCTATTGTAGAGTTATCTCCCTCGGGAGATAATAGTGGAATAACGCAAATGTCATTAACTGCGCATTGCTATAGTGCCCTCTATAGGTCAATCTCCATAGAGATGGGGTAAAAACTACATTTTAAAGAAAAAATTCCAGAAGTACTACCCCAGAAAAATTCAAAAACAAATATGTGTATGTATTCTGTAATATGCTTTGTAAGGCACTGTGTTGTGTGTAGAGCCACTCTTTAAGGACAGTAACACAGCAATTTTTGCTAGAAACAACCACTTTCAAGCTTGCCTCCAGACTGGTGCCGTTGGCAATTTTCGAAAATAGTGAAGATTTTTCTATAGCTGCACCGTTAGCCTTAGTAATCCATGGTATCTATCTTATGTGCAAATTTGGTCGTATCTGTAAGACAATTCGCATTTTATATTTTCCGTAAACGGACAGAAATTACGTACTGTGGCCTATGGGACAGTGGGAAACAAGGACACTTGGCTCATAACATCAAAACCGCAAGTGGAACAACACAATTTTGTGAAATAGCCTTCATGGACTTCTAGTGTGACAATGAATAAAACAAGGTTCATAATCAATAATCCTAATCAATTTATTTCCAGCAAACAATAATAATATATATAAAAACCAATATAATTTAAAAAGACAAGATGGAGGAGGTGCAACAAAAAGCAAAGGCCTGAGGAAACGTTGCACCACCTTTACAAATTAAAACGCGCATGACAGACAAGACAAACATACAAATACACACACAAAACATAAACAAACGACAACAACGGGGTCTCATTTAAACAAAGAAGAATCAACAATCAATTATTACTACAATTCCAAAAAAAAATCGACTTTAGAAAAGGTGTTGTCCAGCAATCAATAATCATACAGTACCAAGAAAAATTTGAATCAATTTTTAAAAACATTTCTAATATTTAACACCACAGTATCGAATTTTTTTTTTTGAGAACAATTTTAAATCATGAACTCTTAAATTTTAACATTGCTCCTGGATGAAAGGATATACTTTTAGGTGGGGTTAGAATCGCGAAATGCCCTTTACAGACCACCGTATGATGTGAGGATCGTCCTTCGTTTCCACACAAAATAGTAAATCTGGTGGCATGTTTGCTTTCATTAGAGAAGAAGACAAGTCATGAAACAAAATGCACTTCAATATTCAGAGTCTTTAATGTCCCGCACATGACCATTGGCTTTTTACTGTCCCTGTGCAACACAAAAGATGTGGCATTTTTTGCAGTGTTCAATCGAATATAAGCACGCATCTGCCCTCTGGATTTCCATTTGATTCATCTGCAATGAGCATCTCCTTTCGTTCAACTGAAAAAACGTCTCCAAACCAAAATGAAACCAAACCGAGGGGCAAAATAAAAAAAATTCTGTATTGGCCATGTGTTACCTTACACATCTACAGCAGCATGTTGGCCTGAAAAAGCAGGAATGACCTTTATTGGTAATGTAAACGTTAGTGCCAACTCCTGCCTGAAAACTTTGACCGCTCCCACAGTGAATTGTTCTAGAAACTTAGGTCATTGATTTTAACACTTTCAACACTACTGCATATTTCAAATCCTGATTGCGACCCACTGCTGTATATCAAATTTTCCACTTTACTCGGAAACTTATAATATGTAAGGACACGGCATCATTGAAATCCCTATAAAACATTACATGTCCGTATATTCCATTTGGATACTACCAACAAGACTTGAGAACTTTACTTTCGATATAACTGTTAACAAAACGTGATTATCTTAGTGACTTGTTTAACATCTGGAACAACAGTGTTGAATATGCAAGTAAACCGATAAGCTCGGCAAAAATTGCCACATTAAGGAGTTAAACCCACAGGGCTATAATCAGAGGGGAGATCACACATACACATCTATGTTTCGTTCCTGCTCCTATTCCTCATATTTCAATGGCGAGATTTACCAATGATATTATCAATCAAATAGAACTTATACCTTTTTGAGATGCCTGGAACTAAATACAAACAGAGGCGATTTCATGGCGTAAAATACAACATGTTCTGTCCCCCACACAGCCTCTATTTCCATGTAATATCTTATGTTAACGCGTTATACGCGGTTGTTGTGGCATCCGATTAGGCAGCCCTGTAAAATGAGCCAGGAAGTCTGTGCCACACAATAATCGCTAATATTTTACAGCCTGCGTGCATGCAGCGGCAAAGTACAATCTGTGTTATGGATTTAGGGTTCTTTGATACATCTTGCCGAGGGTTGCTGAGAAATGCCTACAGGATGTGTTGAACTGGTTTATTTGTATATTTTTCAAATTAAGATATGCTGATTGTGAGAAGGTTTTACATAGATTACTGCCCTTGTATGGAAGGTGCATTCTGCTGTGTTTGAGTTTGAATGAATGACAAGTGTATTGGATACCTTAATGCCTAGTTTGATTGGTGACAGAATTTGTAAACTAAGGTGCAACAAGAGAATTTCAATACCTGTGTTCCAAAAAAATGTGAAAATTCTGATTTGGGCACTGTTTAAAGCTTTATATCAAAATCTCCCCATATGAATTTAGTCCAAACTTGACTATGGTAAGGATTGAACTTTCCTTGTGTGTGTATAAACAAAACACCTAAAATCTCACATTGGCTTTTTGAATCAAGTGTTTAATTCTTTATAAAAAAATTATTTTACGGAAAGTTATTTCAAATAGAAACACTCAATCTGCAAAAATCTAACGTGAGAATTTTCTAAATTTGATTGCCTTTCATATGACACCTTATTCATCACCAAGGGAGTTGTAGTTTCTTTCAGGAAAAATTCTGAAAGTGGATACTTCAGTATTTCTAGAAAAACCATTAAATACAAGCATCCATCTTATAACTCACTCATTACTTGAGAAATAATTGAAATAAAATGTGTAGTTTTCATAAAATCGCCCCATTTTGGTCCATTTTCTATAATGTCAAAATCAGTCCTGTACAAAGTCTATGGGAATTTGAAAACGACTTTTTTGGAAAAAATAAAATTTGGCACACATGTTCTTTCACCAATACCAACATTTCATGACAATTTCAACAAGATCTGGGCATGAAGCCACAGCCAATAATCCTACCTTTATCAACGTTCTTAAATCAGTTAAAAAGACATATCACCCACCAATAACAAACCCTGACCAAGGGAGCACCCTAAGCACTGTTTGACATGGAATGGCCTACATGATGACCAAGTTTGACAGGAATAGCAATAACGGAAAAGAAGTTACTGCTAAATATTGACCTTTCCCGCATCCCTATGACAAACCCTATGAAGAATACACAGACACTGAATGACATAGGCAGAAGTGCCACATGATAAGCTACTACAGAAGGGAACATCATTGCAAAGTGTTGACTTTTTATATATTTTTCCATCCCTATAACATATCCAGAGGGTATATTATTTATAATGATGACCACGCTTGGTTCAAATAGCTAATGCAGAAAATAACCTACAGCAAATCATTGATCTTTTTGTGGATGAAATGACAGCCTTGTATCCATACATACATAAATACGAAGATTGACATTTCTTAAGCCAGAATTTGCTACGTCAATCTGTCAAAAAATTATGTAGCTATGTATTATTTATAAGTATCAAGGACTTGGCTGAAAACCTCTTGAAGTTATTAACCCTAAACAACAGTAACATCTCATGTTACAATACATCATTTAGTGTACAATTTTCAGTAAGATCCAACTGTGAAACTTTCCCTGTATCAGATTTTGCAAATCACACAATATTTTTATTCATGAACACGCCACCATAGAAGAATCTCATTTTATATTAAAAGTGATTTAGCATGAGCTCAGTTTCACAAGCAGCAGATTTGTGCTTCACCTCTAACAGTTAAGTGTTGTTTCATTCTGGAAAGCTCAATGCATCTTTCCTTACTGTCCAAATAACCAAAAAGGGAGGTTTTAGTAGGGTTACGGAATCAGGGCGTACGTCTAAGAAGCCCTCAAAACTCTCTGTATCTCTTATACTTACAATAACCTGCTCCACTGTTTACTAAACCAATAGTGACAAGTAAAAAGAGTACAAGTTAAAGTCGGCGTTAACTAGGTTGCACTTGCATTTCAGATACAGAAATTGGGGGATGAAAATGTTTCACCCAAGAATTGTGACAAGGAATAATGTGCAAACATGTTCTCTTCACGGAACAATTATTGTCCCTGTGCAATCAGCAAGAATGATATACTTTTCTTTCTTCAATGGATATGACATATTCTTCTCTATTTCCCTACAGTTTTTATTTTTTCTGTTAGTATAAATCCTGCTTCCGATAGTTCTTTCTTCTCATTTAGATGCACATTGTCCTGTGAAAAAAAAATCTGAAAAATAATGCTACCCAGGGGTCTCCTCAGCGAGATTCAGAGCAGGGCCCACGATAAACAAAGGAACACTTCCACACACCACATACACACATAACAGTCCATTACCATTACAGTATCTCGAAATGGCCTATTTCCTGTTGCAAACCGATGTTAATAACACTTGAGTTAAAGTGATAAATCAATATGTAATTTTAATATTTCATCAAACATTTAACAAAATTATGTGTTAGAAATGGCACTGTAGGAACCAATATTTTTCCGATATTGACTCTTAACTCTTCAAATCAAAGCGCCTGCATTATGATGGAAAAAGTACCCAGCAAAAAAGGTGAACTTCCAGTAATTGACACAGTACAGAGCACTGAGAGCACCAGAGTGCAAAAGGGAACATTTTCCAGAGAAATATTTTTCTTGTGTGCCCCAAAAAAATCAGGCTCAAATAGCAAGATTAGACTATTAGATTTCATTAACATTTCTGCAAACATAGAATCCCTGGTAACTGGGCTTGGGACCCTGGTTCAAGAACACCAAAGTTTCCCACTTTTCTCCTTCCCTCTCCCCTCAATTCCTTCACTCTCTCCCGGAGCAATAAACAGCTAGACCATTAGGGTTAATTTTTCAAATGGGAATAGCCTTGATAAATAAGTCAAAACTTTAATTTTAATGTCCTTAAAGGTCAAAGGAATTAGATGATAACCTACTCCAATCTTTACGGGACATTCCATTCCAATAAACAGGGGCCACAAAAAAGATACACTCCATGAACATCATTAGTGAAACTATTGATTTTCAGTCAGTGCCATGAATAATTCACCCCAGTCACCTGGATTTTCTATTACTCTCTAAATTCAATAGTTTCACTAATGGATGTCATCATCAACCCAAATATTGAATGCCTTTCTCGTCCCTCCTTGAAGAATGGACACAAACCACATCAATTCTATTTGCCATTTTTCCTGGGATCTTTAAAGTAAGAGGTTTGCCCTGATCCCCAAAAATGACACTACCCCCAATTAGTCTCCCCCCCCCCCCCATAAGATGAATTGATGTTCTGGCAGTCATGAATTGGAATATTCTATTATTTTGGATTTTTTCCTTTGCAACTTGAGATTTTGAAGAAAAAAATCCTACCCCATAGTTGCAGTATAAGGTCAGTGCAGATAGCACATAAAAGGATAGACTAGCCAGTGACTGATATCACCACTGTATCACCAAATGAATGAATTAAAAAGAAATTTCAAGTATAAACTTGATTCGACATTGTATAATGTAGAATGATAACACTGATAAACTAATAAGTACGCGGGCTACATTATGAACACAGGAACAGAACTTGAAGATAATATTTAGAAATTATGATTGTGGTCGTTATCATGGACGTTAAAGTGAGCCATAATGACGGAAAACACCACAACAGCGATCAGTAAACCAGTTTATCACGTTCAAATCAAAATAATCAAAAATGTACTCGCATTGATTTAAAGGCACTATCAGTGATTTGATAACTTGGAACAACCAAAAAAAATCATCAAAAATAAGATTTCTGCACGTCTGGAACAAGCATAGGTAACCTAACATACCCTGCAAGTCATAAGACCAAACGCAGCCAAATAAAACCAAAATCGATTATTCTAGTCATATTAATTGTCCGTATGGACATTTTCTACAACACATAATTGAATGGAGGTTCATATTTTTGAATATTGCTGTTTTCTTCCCTTTCAATTTTTTCAGTTGGTAAAAAATACTTATCGGAATTCTACAGATGTATCCTTCACTTGAAAGCTATTCCTGCAAATTTCAAATATTTTTACTCTTTCGGGTGAATCACTGATAGTGTCTTTAATGTAAGGCTGTCGATTTCCGTTTAATTGTCTAAACGTTTAAATGGAAAATTTTCGACCGGTTAAACGTTTAAACGGACACCTAGCGAGATATTTAACTCGCTGCCAGTCGGCATCAAAAGACAGGCTAGCCCATCGGATTCGCCCGGTAGCTTTGCTTTATATGCAGTCATACTTCATCTATTAAGTTGTTAACTTAATACAAGGTGTCAGTTTTATTTATTACAATAATTGATCAACATATTTTACGTAAAATTTTATTTAAAAGTTGACTTTCATGGTAAAATTTCACCACATCGGCAATCATGCTTGTTGATGTTGGCATCTTGATTTTTTGCAGCCGCCGCGCGATACTACAACGTGCATGATTGGCTACTTCGGCAAGCCCGTCACCCGCAAGTAAGTGGCAGTGCCTTGCTGCCTCAAGCGTGCTTTTTGTTAACTCGGTAAGTTCTGACTACCGCGGCGAATACTCCAAAAAATTGTTCCTGATTTCTATTATTTTAGACGGTTTTTAATTTGTTATTGCATCAAAAATTGTGACAGATGGTACATTATAAAGAATTTTTGTACTCATTTTGCGATTTAGTGATGGAAAATGTGGCTTTCTTTACTGAATTTTGCGAACTTTTGGTATGAAAGTAAGCTTCCCGTTTAACCGTTTTGCAATATTAATATCCGTTTAAACGGCCGGCTGACGTTTAAACGTTTAGAATCGACAGCCTTACTTTAATGACAAGTTATTATGGGCACTTGATAAAGGCAGGGACTGCCTTTTAAGGCACTATGGATGCTCTCTTTAATCACTCACCACAGGAGAGTGATTTGAAGCTCTCCTTAGAATCCGACCCATAAGTCTGTCTGTTACATGTATATTTTGATCATTTTTATGGATCTGATCTTAAAATGGCTTTGGAAGGATAATTTAGTCTCCTTGCAAGGAAACAGTCATGTCTAGTTTATATTTCTTTAGAGAGCTTGATTGCTTGACAATTATTTATTTTACTTTTTAGCTGCTCATCTATTGCTCCCCTTAAAAGTTCCAGAAGAGTTCTTTGTGCTCGCCTGCTCATTGTACAAGGCAGTCTCTGTGAAGGAAATGCCATGAATGTGAACATAAACAAATACATTGACACCATGTGATGTTTACCAAATGATACATGTAACATGAATAATGTCTACACTTACCAGCATAAATCCATAACAAAGTCACCAGTCAAGTATAAAAATTATTTCACGCAATTATGGCAAGACCTGCAAGGGAAAAAGAGAAAAAAAAAATGAACTTAACCTTCTCATTTGAATGAACTCATAAACCTTATAATAGGTTGTGATTATGCAGTCTCCAGTGGTGGCGCCATGGTGGGGGGGCAAAGGGTGGTTCCCGCCCCAGTTTTCCCCCTGGCCGAAAGAAAAATGACAGATCTTTGGCAAAAATCAGCGATTTGGGACCAAAAATCAGTGATTTTGAGCCAAAATTGGTTAAAAATCTCCAAAATTTTTATATTTTGCCTCCCAGAATTTCACTTTTGCCCCCCCCACCATTTTCACGCCAGAAAAAGTGGTCTGGCGCCGCCACTGGCAGTCTCTTCATGAACTCTTTCGAGTGTGACAGGAAAGGTTTTATGCACATTTATTGCGTTCCTATGGCAATGTTTTGATTTGATTTCCAAGGCCAGAACCTAAAACAACAGATGTGGCTTCAAGGATAATAAAGTGTCAATTTCAGGCATCTTGAATCTATTGGCTGAAAATTATGATAATCCAACCCAAGTGCATGTTTAAAGATGCATCCCACTGACACAATACTCACAAATTGAAGAAAACATAACATAGAGAAATATCTACATAATCTGCAATTCAAGCTCTAAGAATTATTCTGCAGTAGCTCATTGCATTATTTGCAAGATCAATATCTTCCATCACTATTGCACAGGCTTTTATTTGCTCTGCACTCGTCTTAAAATTTAACTTTATTTTATGGGAATAATAATGCGATGGGAGGTTGCTTTTGAATTTAAGAATTTTCAATGTAATATTTAATATTCTTGCCATCCGTAGTCACAATAGCCTGAACATTATGAAGTTGGAACATCATACGAAGTTGACGCATTAAGCACGCAAATAAAGCAGAAAAAAATCTTCCTTATTTTCCTCCCAAAATAGCATTGTCAAAACAAAATTGCAATGAATAAACTACATCAGCATTGATAACTTAGTCTTTACATGTACCTTAAATTTAAAGCAAGAATAACCAGACTAACAAAATGTATTAAAAGTGAATTTAAAAAATTGAGCCTCTTTTCCTTGTAGATATCAATTAAAAACCTTAATCTAAAAATCCAATTAATTAGGATCCTTTAAATAGGCTTAATCTATAAAAATACATTTAATTACTTTTTTTAATTAATATTAATGTCTCTTTAATTAAAAAAATCTAATTTAATTTGAATGGTCCATTTTGGTGCAATGAATAAATTATTAAATTCACAGATCTCGATGAAGTTATAAACTGCTGTGTTGTAATTTGCCTGGTCAAAACCGACAAAAAAAAATTGATGTTTTCTATTTTTTTTACAAATATCTGATCTTATGTTACAGTAAAATAAAAACACCGGCTTCACACCCATCGATCCTATGTTCTCAAGCCTTGAAGTCAAAAAAACCAATGACAAAATTTCACCAGTTTTTGTTTTTGTTTACAAAGACAAAATAAATGCAGCTGTACTAAAAAGTGCATGTGATCATCAACTGCAGATAAATCATTTCACAATATTGAAATATTTACCGTATGCCACAATTGCTTCCGTTAATTTCTGATATGATAACTACACCATGTTAAGAATTCAGATTTGTTCTTGAGGAGGATGACACACAAAACAATTTTGGACACAAACATATTTTCCAAAAATTGATCTTCTATGAAGTGTAACTTTAAACAAAGGTTTAAACAAAGTTTAGCCCTTCAGGAATGGACTTTGTCTCTAAGTGTGATTAATTGGTGAGAAAATTTGAAAATTACATTATACCCTTCACCAACTTACTGTATCATGTGCCTTATTTAGTAAGAAACAAGGATAGATTACAACGCGGCCACAAAAGGGTAATATAATTATGCCAAAATTCCTCATGGAATTAAATGTGAGACCAGGTTTGAAGGCACTTTCAGCGATTTACAAATCTGAAAATTAAAAAAAAATCATCAAAAAATCAGATTTTTGCACGTCTGTAAGCAGCGTGCAATTTGGAATTAAATATTGCATAGCAAAATCTGCTATGCAATATTTTATTTTGACATAGCAATTCATTAATTGGATTTAGCATTTTGAATCCAATGAAGTTATCATGGTTTTATTGTATTCATGAATTTTCAATGTAATATTTAATATTCTTGCCATCCGTAGTCACAATAGCCTGAACATTATGAAGTTGGAACATCATACGAAGTTGACGCAATGTAAGCATCGCAAATAAAGCAGAAAAAAATCTTCCTATTTTCCTCCCAAAATAGCATTGTCAAAACAAATTGCAATGAATAAATCTACATTCAGCATTGATAACTTAGTCTTCTACATTGTACCTTAAATAAGAATAACAGACTAACAAAATGTATTAAAAGTGAATTTTAAAAATTTGAGCCTCCCTTTCCTTGTAGATATCATTTAAATAACCTTAATCTAAAAATCAATTTAATTAGGATCCTTTAAATAGGCTTAATCTAAAAATAAATTTAATTAGGATCCTTTAAATAGGCTTAATCTAAAAATCTAATTTAATTTGAATGGTCCATTTTGGTGTAATGAATAAATTATTAATTCACAGATCTCTATGAAGTTCATAAACTGCTGTGTTGTAAATTTGCCTGGTCAAACCGACAAAAAAAATTGATGTTTTCTATTTTTTTCCTACAAATAGCTGAATCTGTTACAGTAAATAAAACACCCGGCTTTCACACACCATCTGATCCTATGTTCTCAAGCCTTTGAAGTCAAAAACAAATGACGAAATTCACCAGTTTTAATGTTTTTGTTTACAAAGACAAAATAAATGCAGCTGTACTAAACGTGCATGTGATCATCACTGCATGATAAATCATTTCACCAATGTTGAAATTTATTTCCCGTATGCCACAATTGCTTCCGTTAATTTCTGATATGATAACTACACCATGTTAAGAATTCAGATTTTGTTTCTTGATGAGGATGCACACAAACACAATTGTATGGACACAAACGTATTTTTTTCCAAAAATTGATCTTCTATGAAGTGTAACTTTAAACAAAGGTTAGCCCTTCATGAATTGACCTTTTCTCTAAGTGTGATTTAATTGGTGAGAAAATTTGGCAAAATTACATTATACCCTTCACACTTACTGTATCATGTGCCTTATTTAGTTAAGAAAAAAGTATATGATACAAAGCAGGCACAAAGGGTGTAATATAATTATGCCATAAATTCCTCATGGATAAATGTTGAGAACCAGGTTTGAAGGCACTTTCAGCGATTTACTAAATCTGAAAATTAAAAAAAATCATCAAAAATCAGATTTTTGCACGTCTGTAAGTATACGTATCCCAACATACCCTACAAGTTCTTAGACTGAAAGCAACCTAATAAGGACATTATTATGTTTGTATGAATTCAAGTGTGTGAAAACAATGACAAAATTGGATGATTTTCGCCCAATATTTATTGGTCTCGTTATGAGTTTTAAAATATCGCCCAATATTTTTGCAACCCATAAATATGGGCTCAATGAATCCAATTTTATAACAAAATTGGATATTTTAGTCATTACTGTCCGTACGGACGCTTAAATGCAACACGTAACTGAATGGAGATTCATATCTTTGTGTACTGCTGTTTTCTTCCTTTTCTGTCAATTTTTCAGTTGCAAAAATAACTTATCAGACTTGTATGGATTTATTCTTCACTTATAAGCTATTCCTGCAAATTTCAAATATTTTGACTTTTTCGGGTGAATCACTGAGAATGTCTTTAAGTATGAATTAAGCACGCCACCTGCAGACAGTCACTGCAGCAGCCACATTACAGATTCCATTACTTATGCATAAATTCTAGATGGGCCGTTGGTTGAAACTGTACCAATCAATCCAACAAATTACTAGTGCATGGTGTAACTGTTGAATAGCTTTCCATTCAACAATGCTAAAACAAGTTTCAAACAAAGTACCCACATCCTATATGTACAATGTGACTTGCTGGGAACCACAAGCTCACGCTGCCCCTTGTTCACCAATTTCGTACACTGTAAAGTGCCTAGAGTCGGGTGACCCTATTGACTTCATTCCCTTCTACATTCCATCAAAATTGAGATTTTGGTAACTCATCTGAGTATAACTCCAAATTTGCATTGCTAAATTTCTGTCCTGAATTTCATTCTCAAAGTTGTCCACGATTCACATTCCAGCAAACCTGGTTTACATTGCTCAAACATAGACAACCACATACAAGTGTGCTACCCACCTCAATCAATCCGATGTAGGTTGCCAGTGCACTGAAATAAGTCAACCCCTAGCATTTGTAGAACACTTGAGGAGTACACATTTGCCTTTGGAATTGATTAGTAACCACAGTGCACTGCTGTTTGCTTGTATAAAACCCCATTTGTACCTTGCCCCTGTTGATTTGACAGTGTCATTGGAGAGCAACTCAAATGTTTAGACAGTCTCTCATTGTTAACACAGACTTGACCAAATAATGTCTTATGAGCAGCACGCACATAGTCCATTACAAATGCATGAAGTTACTTGTGGGTGGGGTGAGGGTCAGATGGAAGCTTGATTGCATAAGTGTCAAATTTATTTCATCATACTCATTTACCAAACAAGTTTCATGAACACAGCATTTGTGGTTCTTGAGATAATATGCGCAAGAAATTTTTGACACACAGACATGATTACAACGATACCTCCCGGCCCTGGCTATTCCTACCGGCCGAGGTGTAAAAAGCTGCAGCATTTTGTGGATATTCCATATTTCCAACATTGATACCAAATGACCCCAGATCATGACCTTTGACCCAAAATTGTGTACCCTGAACCTCCTTTTACCAAAATTCATGCAAGAGCATTTCAAAGTACAGGTTAACACTTTTTATCAATTATCACACACATACAGATGCCACTGCACTGTCAAGTTGTCCAAATGATTTTCCAGAGCTAGCTGGACCCACAAAAGCACCCTGCTATCATAAAATGGATCAATTTTTTATGTGTGCCCCCCCCCCCAATTAAGGTATATCTTTCAAAATACCTTCTTAGTAAGCTGAATGTAAATTCATACAACAGGTTGCCATTTCATAGCAGAGCTCAACTCATAACAATCATATTCTTTCTTTGCGACAAATCGTACACTTTTCAATTTATCACAAAATCAGCTAGACAACCACTTCAACTCGCAAGGTCATTCATATAACTTCTACCGTCCATGAGTCTCATGTTTAAATACTCTGTACATTCGGCTCTGGAATTGGCTTAAATTTGTTTTGATGCACCTGGAAATACATGTAACCTTTGACCTCAGCATCAACACACAAATAACCGACACAATAAACCACTAATCGGCTCAGAGAATGCAGTCATTAAAGGTGCAACAAGAGATTTCAAATAACAGGTGTCCCTAAAAAATATGAAAATTCTGATTTTTGCACTGATGTAAAGCTTTCTATCAAACATATCCCAATCTGAAAGGATTAAGCTGAGAACTGTTTCTTTGGTATCAAAATTCTGAAGTTTCTAATTTCCTATAGGAGCAAATATGAAATTCAGCCTATGTTTTCTATTGAAATATGTGATGCGATCTGGGAAAACCCGCCACATGGTGAAAAATTTATATTTTGAGTATTGACTCTCATTGCAAAGTTTGAAGTTTCCATAACTTTTTACTTCTTTCTTCTATGATACACATATCAAAAGTTATGCCTTATACAATCTGACAAAAAATAAAGTACAACATAACAGATTTTAAGACATTTTCTTTATTTTTTCAAAATTGTCCTGCGCGACATGCGACGGGTTTTCCCAGATCACATCACATATGAGCATATGCAAATCACCTTTTGTTTTCATTTTAAGTTGTTTCTGTAGCCAAATAAAAGGTAGGGAATCAATCGCTTGTCTAATCTATATGAAATCACTACATATAACAGAAAATATGGACGACTTGAAATCTCTCGTTGCACCTTTAACTTACCTGGAAGGATGGCATCATTTTTTTCCACTTTCACTTTAGGCCTTGACAACAACATTCAAATCCTTTGTCAAATTTAGAAGAAAAAAAAACAGGAAAAATGCATCGGATAATTTTCCACAGGAAAACGCTCGACCTATTAAGTCGCTTACCCAGCGTGACATTTGTCGTTCTGTGGCTGAAGTGTACCCAAGTAGCATATTATATCCACCCAGCGTATCAGCACCAAATGGCCTATCTGTCCATGCTTGAGCTAAAATAGTACCACTCACTATGTCAATGTGCAGCTCTACAGATGCATATGAAGCGTATGTCGACCTAGCAATACGCCTCTTTACAACAGACACCGGAATTAATGTCAGAAGCGTTCAGCTGCAAGAGCTGCATGTCAGTGTTGCTAGACTGTTTTTTAGACAATAATGATCGCTGGCAAATGCACCGAAATTATGCGCTAGGGGTTTTTCTCTGCAGACGTCTGTGCTGCTACTGTATTGAAGAACTGCCATGTCAATTGGATGTGAATTTGGCATGAATCCAAGTCTACATTAAAACATTCGGGTAAAAAGTAACAACAGTTAAGTTCTAACTGTCAATTGCTGTGATATGCTGTGCTTAGGTTTACTTTAACATCAATTTTGTAAGGCTGTGAATCAGAATATCTCCAATTCCAAAACAGTGGCCAAAAGTTGTTGCTAATATTATGCTGCAAAATGATTTAATCGATGGAAGTTTCAAATCTGAAAGCGGCTAGAAATTTAAAAGTTAAAGGTGCATTTCATGATTCCAGCACATGTTTTATTCATGGTTCTCTTGATATCCTTGAGAAGAGCTTATTCAAATTTTTTTAGTTGATTCCCATCTTAGAGTTTTGTGTTAAGAGCTATTCCTTGTTTCCCACTGTCCCATAGACCACTGTGCTGTAATTTCTGTCCACTTACAGATATTACAGCATGGCAACATGTTGGGCAAGGCATTTTAACTCAACTTGCCTCTCTCAACTCTTTAGGCTGAGGAGCATGAATAAATACTGGCATATTGCTGGGAAGGTAAAACAGATTCACAGTGCAAGAGTAAACTACAAGGTGAATATATACCTAATGCTATAATGAAAGAGAGATGAGCATTCTGTCTTGGAAAAAAATATTGGGAACATTTGTCACCATTGTTAAATGTTCACCCTGATCAGTTTCAGGCTTTTACCTACAAGTCATGGTTGAATCAAAAGCCCCCCCCCCCCATCATTCAATGTTGCGGGATGTGACAGAGCTCGGCAAGAGAAGATATCAGTAGCTTCCCACAATGCATTGCTTCCAATGGAGGTTTTTGTACAGGTAGTCATGTGAATCGTTAGAGATTGATCACAAACTTGCATTTTAAGTAGGTTTTATCTCTAACGATTCACAGGACTACCTGTACAAAAATTTCCATTGGAAGCAATGCATTGTGGGAAGTTACTGATATCTTCTCTTGAGCTCGGCTGACAGCATGACTCTGTTCAACATTGGATACGCGGTGAAAGGGTCGTTTTTCCAAGAGTGTAGGTAGCTTTTTTTAAGCTTTGGTACAACCTTTTTACTAGCACCTTTCCACTAGCCCTGTCATACAGAGCAATAATATCACAGGAAATAGCTAACCAATAGGTGAAAGGTTTATTTACACTTTTAAGTCTAAGCTATATTTTAAATGTTAAAGGGCCATGGTCCGATCATGAATAGCCTTGTCCCCAAGACCCCTGATTTTACCAGAAGTACCACAATTTTGTTTTGATGCTGGAAGAAAGCTATTTTTTTCATTTACCCTGTGAAATCTTAACGCTAAAAGATGTTCAGTTTGGATATTAGTCGTACGCAGTATTCTATGGTGCATACAAAATTACGTTTAGGTCTTATATCAAAACAGATTGATATATCGGTGTGAAACTTTACAGATGGGGTATGCAGGTCAAGGTCATTCATTCAAGGGGGAAATTTTATATAACAAAATTGGACCATCCTCCTTTAATTACTGTCAACTTTTTTTTTTATCAAGCTCTTTGATGAACGATTCATTTGTACTGCCCTGGTA
>JAMKCH010003642.1:0-36458 GCA_023653785.1 Ophioderma brevispina
TGGTGTAAAGGGAAATCAGTTCAGGTTAATGATTTAATAAATCTTGATATTCTTAAGTGTTTAGCTCAAAAAAACATGATTTTTTGAACCCAAAAACAACACCCTGCCACCAAAGTTTTTGACCACAACCATCATTTTTAAAATTAGTTATTACTATCTTTCGAATAGCAGTGGTTGCGTTTTGTTGTACCGAGGCGAGGGGTTGGTCGACAATTTGCAGTCCAAACCGCTCTACTATTATACATGCAAGTCTACTGCAATTTTCAGTCACTAAGAATCACTATACCAGCAAGAATTGCTATTACATGGGGTTACACCCAAGACGAGATAGTATGTTTAAACTGCCCTTAAAACACCAGCAATTACCCATGGGTTGTACATGTGGGAGAGCGTGGCCTAGTGGTTAGGTGCTTGCCTATGGCCCGAAAATTAACAAAAAATCTGGGTTTGAATCCGGTGGGGCCACTTGCTGGGATTATCCGGGTACTCAGTTCTGGATTTTATATGCATACCAGCTATGATTAAAAATAGAAAAATGCTCTTCAATAGTTCACTTGGCTTGGGAAAATGAATCAAGAAAGCATATCATCCTTTGGAGGGGGACGCCCCGTGTACAGACGGTCACAAAATGTAAATGTATGCACATCGCAGCCAGTTTCCGAATAAGAGTTAGGTTGAAATCCCCTGACTATTCCCAATCTGCCCACGCCTCAAAGTGGGCCATGTTAGGGCGTCCGTATCTTGGATACACGCTGCCCTGGATCAGCTTTCAGCTGAATAACTCCTGACACCACCCCCACAAGCCATTACCAATGACTTGAGGATATGCAAAGAAGAAGCGTAAGTGGTACATATTTACATAATATTGTAGCTATTGATACCATTATCAGCTAAATATTCAAATCCCTTCGGGCTTGCACTGCGCTCTGGTTGCTCAATTTGAACCAGGTAACTTTAATTATAGAACCCCAAAACACCAGACAAACTTTACAATGGAACATATTTCCTGATAACTAAACAAGTGTCTTGTTTACACAATTACGTAAAAAAAAACTCCAATGTTAGCAAAAAATGCTACCATAGAATGCACCATTGTGGTGTCAAAGTGCTTTGGAATCAGAATGTGCAATTTACTTTTGTGCAAATACTCTCAACACCAAACATAGTTTACATGGTTTGTAAGCACACTACATGATACCCAAAATGATACCTAATAGTTTTAGGCCTGAAAAAACATAATGATGGGTAGAGAAGACTGTTATGATTCCACCCGAACACTGCAATAATAAATACTTGGGTCTAGCACTAGTTGCAAGAGTTAAATATCAAATACAATGGGTCTATTATTAGGTTATGATAGTTAAAGCAATGGTCCATGATTTTTGGACAAATTGACAAAGGCAAAATTGTTCTAATTGCTCTTAACAAGTTAAGTGTTAGCCTGCCATTTTGGATTTTCAACTGCTGGACTATTGCTCTGGATTCTTTGGAAAGAGAACATAGCATGGTCAACAAGCAGATTAGTAAATTTTGTGGTGGTCAATTTATGTCCCCACTAAATTTCTAGATCAGAAATGTTTTTGGGTAAGGGAAATTCTCATAACTCAGCTGCATACATTTCTGTTTATAAGAAGAACATTTACAATGCATTTAAACAATGATCTGTAAATGGATCATTGACCTCTAAGATGTGCACAAGATCATACTCCAATCGTGATTACCAGATCAAGCAGGTGTACCCAATCCCAGCACCTGACCAGTTGTGTAGACACTTTAAAGTTTTTCATAAAGGAGATCATCCAGGATATAGCACACTGGATTAAATATATAATTAGCATTGTAGCTAGCCATGGAAGACAGTAGGAATTACTTATGAAAAATATGCCTTAAAGAAAGGCAACTGAAAATCTCTGACCATTGCACATGACCTATTCACCAATCCATCAAGTGCAAGCGTTTTCTGTATTTGGCCCTCTAGTGGCAGAGGACTAAAATTCCTTATTGGGCATTTGATTACAGCAAATCATTTGTGGATTGCGCTTTTATTTATTATGACATTATATGCATGAACCCAGTCTTGGGAGACTCCATAAGTAATGCAGGGAACCTGCTGTCAGTAATGGCTGCAATTCCTTGAACGCAGGAAAACTGACATAATAATGAACGCTGAGAATTGCAGTCACTAATGGATGCCGTCAATTTTCAAATTATACTATTTTGACCATATTCAGAATCAGCGTGAAAATTGCATTCAAATGAGTCCAAACAAGCCTAGTCTTAGGTCAAGAGTTTCTAAGATGGGAAAAATCTTCAAAACAATATGCCTTGATGCCAATTCCTAGTTATATTGAATCTTGCATCATTCATCATTATCTACTTCTCCAAGAGATTTACGACCTTTAGCTTTCAGGTTCACGTGGGTGCAAATACATAAGAGACATAATGCCTAACTTTCCACACAAGGAAGCAAGATGTGTGAAATTATGTCTCTTATGTATGTGCACCCGCATAAATGTGAAATCTAAAGGTAGTAAATTTCATGCAATTTATGTTGACATTAGGAAGATTCCCAATTGTATGGTGTACTTCCTCCTCTCCTCTTACCATCAATAACACATAGTGGATCATCGCTGTCATCTGGACAGATGCAATATGTCACTTGCCCATGCTCATACAAGATGCTCCTTCTGGACAGGGATTTCATATCAAGTATAGGAATCTGAAAAACAAATGGGTACAAAATATTGCAGAAATGTTTCAGTAATTGGTTTCAATAATAACACTTTTTATGCTTCGTAGTTTAGCATCAAACTATATCTCATCAGTATGTTTGGCACCATAATTATAGTCAAACTTTCAAAGTGTCACAGTATTTGGACCATTTTGACATAAAAATCTTGAAGATTAATGGTGGAAATATCTTTATATACAGTTGTATGCTTGCTACAATTATTAATTTCCCATTCCCTTACACTTTAAGATGTGTCACAAATTCTGGACCATTTTGACGTAATTTTCCAAGAGATTAAAAAAATACATTGCGGTCCCCGGACTGCGAGAATCGTCTGCTGTCACGGTTTGTGAATGGGGGCCAAAGGTCACATGAGGTCACCAACATGTCACCCCACCCCGCCTCCTCCTTTCCACCAAGTTACATCACCGTAGCCCTTACGGAACTCATACAGCCAGCATGCAGTATAGTAAGGGTTAACATTTTGATCACAGACACACACACACAGACACACAGATACACAGATACACAGATACACAGATATACGACCAGAGTAATGTGCCTTCTGCAATTCTTGCAGACGACACAAAAATGCTCTTTCTAATGCTGCCCTTTTGATAAGTCTCCAAGATCAAGAATGGACACATCTTGATATGCCTTCTCCACATATTTTCTTGAAAAGCTTGGGAATATGCTTGTTCACTTAAGCCCCCAAACAGCATTCGCAGTATCCCTAAGTTCCAAGACTTCAAACGTCAGCTTAAAACTCACCTTTTTTGTCAAGCTTTTCATGGCTCATAGCTGATTTGTATGTGTTGACAGTTATAGTGCTCCGAGTTCTCTTGAAGATTTTGTGCCTTATGCAAACTATTTATTATTATTATTATCAATTATTGTGCAAATGTAGCCCATAAGTGGCCTTGATTCCCTCCAGATCCCCAATGAGAAAAATGCTTGCTTTCATACTATAGGCTATGTCCAACACCCTTCTTCAATTCCCCCATTTAAGGTCTTCACCCCCCTCCGACCCCCAATCCGTCTGCCTCCCACATACAAAATGTCGAGTTACGCCACTGACTCTTTATCCTTTTCACTTAGGTAATTCTAAGCGTACAGCTTTCCCGATTAGTGTAATTATAAAATGTGCATAAACTTACCCATTTCTATCTCACATAAAAGCCCAGAGAAACCCCTCGTGCAATAGCAGGCAAACTGGCCCAGCCCATTCAAACATGTGGCACCATTCATACAAGGGCTGCTCTCACATTCGAGGTGGCAATATCTAAGAGAACGAGTGATAATTTTAACCTGATTATAAATGCTTGTCAAATGGGTTCTGCCCCTAATGTTACAACAACAAAACATAAACCAGTGGCTGCATGGGAGGGGTAGGCCACAGTTTTCCCCCCGATTTTTTTCAATTACCCCCCCCCGGCCAGAAGAAAAAATGATAATTTGTATTGCAAAAATCAGCACTTTTAGGCCTAAAAATCACTAATTATTGGCAAAAATCAGCAATTTTGGACCAAAGTTGGTTTTCAAACTCAAAATTGGGATTTATAAATCAATAATTTTTTACCTCAGTATAAATGTTGGGCAAATGGTATTTCTCTCTAATGTTACAATACAAACATAAACATTGGTGGCACCAGGGGCATGGGAGGAAATTCCATCCAAATTTTATTTTCTCTTACCCCTAGTTGATTTTAGGCAAGAATCTGTGGATTTCTGGACCAAATTGGTTTAAAAATCTCAAAATTGTTGATGGTTTTTCCCCCCAAATTTGCACTTTTTGTCCCCTCCCAAAATTTCACTTTGCCACCCCCTTCCCCATCAGAAAACGAAGTCTGGCACCGCCACTGAACAATACAGATCAATCTTGAAAACCAGTGATGGCATCAGTTCATAACATCAATTTACTTATCTTAATATTAAACCTTTGACCTAAGACTTAACCATCTTTCTCCGTCATCCAGCCACCTGTACTTTAAACCCAGAATCACTCTTGTGTAGTCTGACTGGAAAGTTACCCACATAGCATTCCCGGGTGTTTTTTGAATGGAATGGAGGGGGTTCATCAACCCGACATGTTGTAGCATGCCTTGGGGTCTGTGTCAAATGCATCACTACCAGTACCCATGTCAAAAAATCATAATCCCTGCGGGATAGAAGATACCAATCAAGTGTCCTTATTTTAGAACCCATAGATGACACAAACTGTTAAAATATAACAATTATTGTGTCCTTTTATATGTTTGTGCATTTTCTCATATTTCTATTTAAAGAAATTGGTTATTGTGGACCCATTTTTTTTCTTCAAACAGTGTGTAGTTAACAAGGCCCCACAACTAGGTTAGTTAATGGTAGTAATGAATACCTGTGGTCAAAACACACGTGTTGGTTAGTGATGAACAATGATTTGACAGAATTCTATAAAATGTTGCCAATGTGTAGAGTACCAATCAATGACTTCCAGAGGATTAATGAACAAAAAATTCACACTGAAATTGGAGAGCTGGAAATCTGGAGAGCTAATGGCGGCCATCCAGCACATTGACATCAAGAAGGGCATCTGGTCAATTATCTTTTGCTCCAATAAATCCTCACACAGCAGTATTGCTGAGTGTGAGGTGAATCCGGCCACGCCCATTAGTGGGGACAAAACCGGATTTAAAACTTTGGTTTTACTTACTTAATATGCAAATTAACTAATTATAATACTAGTTAATATGTATGAATTCTGACAAAGTTATACAGCAACAGGACTTACCAAAGGTCATCAACATAGGCTATCGCCATATTAAGCTTTTTGATGGTCGGTCACTCATCTATCCATTCACCCACATGATAATGTAAGCCCCAAAGAAAATGTTGGTTGTGGGGCTAAAACATGTCAGTTTGGTTATAGACAAAAAAAAACATCTTTAGGCCTTAAAAAATTGTGTTAGTACAAAAAAGTCTCACCTTTCTAAGGTAAATTCTGGCGTTTCCACTTGTAGGACCCTGTCTGGTGGTGCCACAATCTCCCAGCGACAGTACGCATCCTGGAGGTAAGGGTCTGGATAGTTGGGTGATGCAATCTCTAGGTCCTCTCCATCCTTAAGATTAAATTCATGGATGCAACCTGAGCCTGAAATGATATTCAATTAAAAGATTAGGTTTATATGCTTGCTTGCTTGCTTATTTGCTTGATTGATATTGCTTGATTGCTTGCTTACTTGTTTGTTGTGAAATGTATGGTATGTTCTTTACTAATATAAGGTTTACATTTATGCCAGTGTTTCTCTCAAACACTTCTGGTTAATGTGGGAGTGCAACCACGGATTTTGAACAAATCGGGACATACCACTCGTTCGGAGAGCAGAGGCCTGCCTGGTGCCTCAAAGCTTGATGGCTCTAAGTGATGCTGTTAAGTGGATTGTAGACTGGTACAAAGTTGCAGGCTCAAGCAATAGCTTATATTAAGGGTTGCATTTCTAATAGAAATACAAAATTCTAGGCCATTTTTCTCCTCAGTTTTTCTGCTTTTTTCACTTGGTCACACAACTTCAGGTTTTGGCAGCCAGCGGTACAAAGACATACATACATGTACTGACCATTCTCAAAATGACAGAGTAATGTAAGCATCAGCACTGGGGACACAACACTTCCTTTAGCAACAATTTTTCAAAAATTGCCAAAAATACAGCATTCATTCTAAGAAAATGTGTCCTCTGCCATTGTTTTGTAGTTTTGTTTTTTTTAAAAAGGCCATATACTTGAAATATTTGACCTCTAGGTGACCCTTGGACCCCAGATAAACTTATATTAACTTTCTCTCAATGTTGAGAAAATGTTATTTTGTCAATGCACTTATAACCATGTTCAACATTGAGGAAGGGGTGAAAGGGGAAATTGGAGGACAGCAGATGCTCCAAGCATCGATCCAAAGCATGTTTTGCGGTGAGCTTCCACTCACGAATGGAAAGGGACAACAGTAGAAAAAGAAGACAAGTGTTTTCCAAGTACTTTTGGCTGAGATTGTAGAAATCCAACAAGACCAGGGTTAATATTTTTACCACACAAACAGACAGACCCACACACAAACCCAAACAGACCCACACACAGAACCCCCCCCCCATACACACACACACAGACCTACACACACAGATGCACACACGATACCACCAAGGTAATCCCCATGTGCTGTGCAAGCAGGTGTCACAAGAAGCATGTGTTTTGTTGGCAGATTGACACCTCCATCTTGGAGAGAATAATTTTCATGATATACCTACTTTGTTGACAATTTGGTCCACTCCATCCGGATGTACAATGACACAAGTAACCACCAGGTATATCTTCACACCTAGCACCATTTTCACAGGGTGTAGTTAGACACTCATCTATATCTGGTATTGAAAGAAGAGACAAATCAGAAATAATAATAATGATGTGTATTTTTTAACGTGAGACATAACCACATAAACATGCTCAAGGTGCTGTGCGGCAGCCATGAAAGGCGCTCAGCACATCAGAAAAACATAATACTGGAACACATTTATGCCAAGAAGCTCAATTTTAGAAGCAGGAGTAACACCGTAGTACCTGGAGAAAACCTGGCGGGAATGAGTATGGATCGAGAAACCCAAATTCACATCATTAAAAGCCACGCGAAACAAGCCTGATGGGGATCGAACCCTGGACCTAATGATGGAAAGGCGCCCCCGGGCAACCCCAGGGGGGGATAGGCTGCGCCAATCCGTTCCCCAGTCCCCCGTATAAAAACACTGGCTCTATCCTTCTAACGAGTATGCTTGAAACATGAATTAGTGTCAAAATTGTTGTTTTTTAAACTCCTATCTTATTCTACTAATGACTCAATTTCACCAGTGTCCTTAGGCCTTTTGGAAGTAGCTCTTCCAATTTGCTCTTTTTGTCAACCGCACACTGAGTTGTTCTTAGGTATATCACTGGTAATGAGTGTGTAAGATGTAAGCCACTGGAGACAGACAGACTTGCCAAAAATGCTAGGCCCTAATTAAGATTTTTGGCGATTTGTTCATTTTCTATACTCCATCTATCTTCCTCGAGTCAGTGACGTCAACGCGTTCAGACAGTTGGTTTGCGTGTATATTTTTGCTCCGCCTTTATACGCGCACGTGCGTAGGTCAGCGCTTCGAATCAACGCTTGCGATTTCATGCTGCGCCTAATGCATTACATACTGACGTCACTGACTCGAGGAAGATGGAAGCACTATAGATGTGTGTCTTTTTTAAGTCTGGAAACCATTTCCATTTATTACCTAATCATCCTTTACTAACTTTAAAGATATTAGGTGTGTGTGCGCATGTGCACACGTATGTGTGCATGTGTACGTGTATGTGGTTTAACCGATTTTAGGTTTCAAAATACATATACACATACATTTAGAATATAACTAGTGCATTTCCCCCCGTGTGACCTTTGACCTATGTGTGTGACCTTTAACCTCAGATATGTTCTGTGCTCAGGTCAGTGGTCCTTTTGACCCAATTGAAGGTCTTCGGGCATTTCCATGCAAATTGACCTCCAGATGACCTTTGACCTTTTGGTCACTCTGAAACCCTGGTAGCAAACATCAGACTGTCCTCTCCTACCTTCATGCCAAATATCAGCCCCATATGTCAGAGCGCATAACGAAGTACAAGACCAGACAGACAGACGGATCTCATTTTTTAGTAGTACAGATGTATTTGCTTATTTCAACGAAGATTAGTTAATCTTGATTAGTTAATAAAGCGTGCATACGCACTACACTTAATTAAGATACAATTGCGTCCACACTAGCAGAAAACTAATAAAGATTGAAACAAGTGTGCCTACTGGAAATATGGCCTTGGTATGTAAACCAACACGCATCACCGCTTAATTCAACGAAGTGTGCGTACACACTAGTAAATCTCTTAATCGAAATAACAATTCCCTTAATTGAAAGAAGCTGATTTGCTTCGTTGAATTAAGCAAAATTAATCTTCGTTGAAATAAGGGAAGAGCATACACACTATACTTGTCAAATTTTTAATCTTCATTAATGCTTAGTTGAATTAAGAGATTTTGCTAGTGTGTATGGGGTCTTAGTTTCTAGACTTGCCTGGATACAGACTGTATGTTCTTTGTTTGATTCACCTGGGCAGCCAGTGGGCATTCTCTTTGTTCAAGAGGTCAGAATTTGTAATGATATCCTTCTCTGTAGTATGCACATTCCATTGCTGCCACCTAACTGCACCAGCTGACTCAAACAATGAAATCTACAGCCACATGGTCAGATCGTCGAGCCGTGTCACATATCCCCACAGGTATTAGGATTCAAGTCAAAATGACATTTCATATGAAGTGTATTACATTTACAATCAGATTTACAAAAAGACATTCAATAGCTCACTTGTTTCACAGTTAACACCAGTCCATCCTAAAGAGCAGTTACACAAATAAGTGCCCAGAAAATTCTCACACAAGCCACCATTCAAACAAGGGTTGCTGCTGCAGGGCTCTTCAGCTATGAGAACATATTAAAATAGGAATGTTAGCCTTTTATATTAATCATTCATGATCTGGATTATTTTTAACAAGAACAATAAAAGAAATTCTTTATGAAACCACATCTTTTTTACCAAAGATTATCAAAGTTTACAAAATATTCTACTATTGAAACAATAATGAAACAAATTTCACTCAAAATTTTCTTGTGGCCCAAGGATGGTACCATGTGGAACCCCTAACACCTGCCTACCTATTTCACAGTGAACTCCAGTGAACAAATTCATGCAATTACATGTATAACCATTGATCGAGTCCACACAGGTTGCACCATTAAGACATGGTCCACTCGAACACTCATCCACATCTGTGGAACAAACAAACAAATAGAGGTTATAATTTTTACTGGTACAGTGTACAAAACTGGTATTTCTCACAAGAAGTGCTTTTGGGACTTGGGCACCCACATTTCATTGAACTCCAAGTATAACTTAATTTGACCAGAAGGTTTTTCATTCCCTCTAAATTGCACTGATAGCCTAAACAGAATCTTCCAGTATTTGAAAGGTGAAAACTTCAAATAGTTGTAAAATCTAATCATTTTGAAGAATGTTTTGGTCCACTTTGATACCTTATTTATGATGATACAACTTATTTTTTTAGTCTTGAATATTTGCCCAACGATAGAATTTCAAAAGTTACTTTTGCTCTCTGTGCCCTGTTTTATGTGCCCTCATATTTCAACAATATATGATGGCAGATTTGTTCTTGAAACATTGCACCCGTTTCTAACGGGGGTTCACTTGCTGCTTGTTACAATTTTTCATATGGAAAGCTTTTACATCATAATTAAGGTGTCATTGTGCTATTCAGAAAACAAATGCTTGGTCCTTAGAACTGGTGATCACGTGAAACACTGATTAATCGTTTGCTCAGTATAACAAAATTTATGCGGTGCATAATTAAAGATGGCCACAAATATTGGTTTAATTAATTTGTTATTAAAAATATCAAATGAGCTGATTTTATCTTTCATGAACCAGTCCAAAAGGTATAGCAGCACATGACCTTGTTTTATCAATCATGTTTTTACCAGAGTGGCCATGATTTAAAGGTCATACACAATCGGTTAGTCTGTAGAGTGGATTAATGAATTTTCTTGAAATATGTAAATGAGCTCATTAATATTCATAACCGTCCCAAAAGTAAACAGCACATGTAAATTACCAATCATCATGTTCTATTACCATGCCATGCTAGACTCATCGACTAATCAGTTTAGTCTAAAGAGGGGATTAACGAAGTTTCTTATAATAAGCAAATTAACTTATTAATATTATTAACCTGGCCAAAAACGTACTACACACATGGCTTTATCATGTTCTATCACCATGCCATGTTAGACGTTCATTGACTACCAATCGGTATAGTCTGGTAGAGGGGATTAATATTTAATTTTGTTGGCCATCCAGCTAGACAGCCATCCCTCCATCTTCTGCATCTCACATAGCCCCCCAGGGGAATTAAGTGACGCGAAGAAACAATCCTACAAAATGGCTGGGGGTCCAGGGGACGGCCTAGGCCCCCTGGCGGGGTGCAGGGGCAGAGGCCCCTGACACCCCTTGGTTTTAGCATTTTAACAGAAAAACCTTCAATTATTTTAGTACTAAAAAGTTTTAACATTTCATGAAAATAGCTCCAATGACTTGAAGAATCAATTTATTTTTAACTTCTTTTTCCTCCTCTTCCCTCACCGTTTCCATCAAGCTAATTTGCATTGTAGGATTCACCAGGCATAACATGCATAACTGGACTGGTCCTGTAAATCTTCCGAAATAGAATCTGACAAAAACAAGCCGTCCTTATCCTTTTCTTCAATCCAATTCCACTTCCACTTGTCCCTGACCTCAGCATATATTCTGTTAATGTTTACATTCCATAACTCACATTTTGGTATTTAAAAAAGAAGCTCAAATTTGAACACACATGTGATACACAAAGTTGCAAAATTCTACTCCACTTGATACCATGTTGATACTAACTCGACCACAGAGCTGCGGTTTCGAATGTGCTATTAGAAAAACACACAACTCGAACGGCGCAACCAAGGCACGACCACGTTGACCCTAGATTGATGACACCTCTGTGGAAGTTTTTCTTAGGAAGCAGAGGGTGAAATACACATTTCATTTACTTTTTTATTTAGTAATTTTTAAATTTTTTTTATGTCCGGAAGACTTACATCCCTGGGCCCTCCACAACATGGTTGTGGGGGGGGCGAAAATTCTAATATGATAAAAACATGCCAGCATCATACTCACCAATTTCACACACGTCTCCAGTGTAGCCAGCAGGGCAGAAACACAAGAAATAGGTGTAGAAATTACTACAACGTCCGTCTTGCAAACAAGGGTTGCTAAGGCATGGATTGCGCTCCTCCAAGCAGTCAATACCTGTCCACCTTGGTGGACAGATGCAGGTGAATTGACCGATCTCGTCCAGGCAGCTTCCGCCATTGTAACAGGGATTGCTCTCACATTCATTGATATCTAGATTGAAAGAAATAATTTATGTCAATTAGGGTGTTCCTTCGGGTCAATTTTAGGTCCTGTGATTAATATTGCCTCTCACGTCCTGACAAAACTATAGTCAGGCTTTTTCCAAACACTTTCCAGCTCTGACATTCTTTGCTATATGTGCCAATTGATTGTACCTTCCAACAATCACAAAATCATGAAACTATTAAGTCAAAATTTTTAAATGGGTGTTCCTCCAGGGTTAATGGGGCAACTATACACCACACCACACACACCACAAACACTGGAAATGCAACCACCCCAAAAACAATTAAAAAATGTAAAAGATTTTCTTACCTCACTTCACTACAGTCCTATCCTGTGTATCAACGACACACAGCAAATAAAAAGAGTCAGCATTGTTGACACACAGTCCTCCATTCAAACATGGACTTACTGTGCATGCTATCATGCTGCATGGAAGAATAAACCAAAATCAGCAATTTTTAGCTTTTATTTAATAATTTAGTATTTTTGCTGTGATTCAAATAATATCAGTAAAGGGTACAGGTGCGGGGCTAAAAACAAGAAAGAACAAGCCACAAGGATAGGTAAGGATTGGTTATACGTGTGGGTACCACTGTATTAGGAACGCGAGGCATGGTGTGGTACAAGAGTATTTGGACACACAAGAAAGGTACTGACAATGAAAGTGGGTCTTTGTATACATGGGCAGTAGTGCCAAGCATTATTACAAATCTTTTTATGCCCACCATAATGGTTTCTCTAGAAGATGGCTAGGGAATGGGGGTTCATGTTGGAAGTGCCTGGTACCAGAAATTTACAGCAGCCCAATGGGTAGCTTGTAAGTTACTGCACGTCCTGCTGGAGGTCCGACTGCATTGGTTCGCTTTCAAAAGACCCTGTAATATGCACATGAAGGTGATTGGGGTCACCTTATACATATAGAGGTTGTGCATGTGTCGTCATCAAAAGTAAATAATGCTATCTTTGTTCAACAGGATCAAATCAGAAAACGCCGTAATTCACCATGTATTGGTATACAAAAACACGATTATTCCCAAGGTTGCAGGCAACATTAAATTGAATGGAAGGCATTACGTATGAGGACACATGTTCGATTCTTCTGTTCCTAGCCAATCGATTGAAACAGGGCAAAACCTCTATAGGCCTTGACACACTGAACCAAGCTTTGTGAGCTTAGCATGTTTCTACTCATTTAATTCCTTTAGAAGTTGCCAATGATAACCTATGGTGTTTGAAACCCACACAGGACACCCAGAGGGTGTGACATGACGGCAAGTCAGACTTTCTTTAAGATACATTACCCTACATAATTTTAATCTTGTCATGTTATTTGATCTTGTTATGTCATGTATTTATCTCACCTGATTCACAGTGTGGTCCAAACCAATCTGACGGACACACCACATCGGAAGGAACCACCACTGATGTTTTCACAGGGCCCTCCATGAAGGCAGGGGTTGGGCTCAAATGAGAATACAGCTAAAAACAAAGCAGGACGAAATAATATTTCTTAAAGAAGATGGTACTTTTTACTTTGAACAATATGTTACTAAAATATGAAATGTAAAACATAAAATTAAGCAATTAAGTACATGAAAGGCCATAGCATTGAAAAACAGCCTGGAGATAGCCGGGGACACCCAAAATACAAGGTGTCTTGTTGTCTTGATGTTGACTGATACAAATTATTACAATCTAGATTTCTTACGTTTCATTAAGGTATCTCCATCCATGCGATGGGCAAAGCAAATAAAAATGTCTGGAGTCTGACAACTCCACCATTAGAGCAGGGTTGGGGAACACAGATGAAAGTATGATAAAGACCACAAAACACAACAAAACTAGAGACAAAATGACAGGCTGTTTGAAAATTGGCTGGTCTTAAATAACCCGCAGAAGAATAATGGTTCAATGCCGAGGGTACGCAATGGGAAAACACTATCACTTTTTAAAAGTTTGTTCAGAGATTACCAATCATTTGAACATTCAGAAAGTCTTCTACGTATATCACAGTCTTGTCCTGTCCATCCTGGTGTGCATTCCACTGTGTATGATTGGTTAATAATTGATGCATGAGCTCCATTTATGACATTGGGTTAGATAGGCAGGTGTCCAAGCCTGCAGACCAAAAACAAACGAAATACGGCCTAGAGCAGTGGCGTAAATTTCTCTGGCATTGGGGGGGATGGGGTTGGTGAAAGTTGATAAATGAAAAGGGGTTGTTGAAAAAGATACATTACTAGCAACATGTGCGCTGCGGACAAAATTTGCTATTTAGAAGCTTAAATCGTTAATGTAATTGTAATTAGAGCAAAATGCGCGCACCGAAGCGCGCTGAAATTTACCATTTATGGTTTATGAATATGAGGGTTATTTTTTGGTCAAAAACACTATGAACAGGCCTCATCAAACATTGGGGGGGATGTCGTATTGACCATCAATCCCTCATCAAAATATTGGGGGGATATATCCCCACCTCACCTCATCAAAATATTGGGGGGAATATATCCCCCCCCCCAAATTTGGTGAATTTTGTGATCCTAGCCCCTTTAATTTTTTGTGACTGTTTTGTTATATATTTCCCTGGCATCATTCAAATTAAGTTGGGTGACCCCACCCACTATAGTCCGATTTTTTCATATTGACGTTGTTCCTTACACAGGCAAGCATATTACACCCACAACCATCTGATACAGATGTGAATAACTCAGTCCAGCAATTTGGATAGAAGCAAAAAATGTGAGGTAGAGGCAAAAAATGTGAGTAGAAGCAAATGTGACGTAGGAACAAAATGTGAAGTAGAAGAAAAAAATGTGACCTAAAAGCAAAAATCTAACCTTAAAAGTAAAAATGTGAACTAAATTGGCTCATAGGGACAGTGTGTGTGTGTAATTAATATGGCCCACCACATTTGAAAGAACTTTTGTTTATAACATGGAAATGAAACATATATTCGTCTTACAATTTCACTGAGAAAATGAGAGAAATATTAACTATCTTCTGTTAAAAGAATCAATTTTTTTTTTGGTAAAGTGGGGGTGGGAACAAGGTTGTTGAATCGATCCGTGAACAAAAGAATTCCACATGTCCAAGTGCAAGCACACTGGTCTACACTTGCCATCTAAACCTCCCATGTGTTTAGGCACAACATATGTAACTAGGTAGATAAAAACTCCCACTTTTTTGGCCTGCATATGGTACCCATAAGAGTGGGTAATCCATGACTGACGATAAGAATACTTCAAAGGTACTCCATGAAAAACCTTCCCGAGTATGAGAGAGGGCGTGAAAAGTTCTTTGTCCTTTTACTCAGTGACACACCTTAAGAAGGGGGTCGCCACGTCATTGAAATGAAAATTAAAGGAAGTGTCTAAAAGGCAGGAACTAGTAGAGAAGGCCAAACTGGTTTTGCAGAGTGTTTGATAATGCTATAGAATTTGTATTATATAATTGTTAATTACAGGAATGTCAAAGGAAAAATTCAACTGATTATAATGAAATAGTGGTATTTTTGCACGTTCCTGTGCACTGTTTAGGAATGGGAACCACCGTGCCCTTGGAATGATACGACCACCCAAAGTTGCTTTCACTGGAGTGGATTGTACATAAGATTCTGTTCGTAATTTAAGGATTTTAAAGAATTGCCCTTGTTACTTACGTGTTTCACAATTTTGCCCAGTCAGCCTGCCCACCACTGACCACACATACTGTCGTCAGTTGACTGACACAAAGTTCCCCTTCATTACAGGGTGAAGAATACATGGGTCATCAGCTAGAAAAGATGAACTATTTAGGTTATTAGCATAAAAAAGCAAAAAAAAACCATTTATAAAAACAAAATCAGTATTTAGGGTTTTAAAGGTGCACAACGAGGAGATTTACATAATCAGGCTGTGTCCCTAAAAAAATCGAAAGTAATGAATTTTTCCATGATGTAAAGCTTTCAATCAAAAAATATCCCCACCTGAAAAAAATTAAGTGTGAGAAATGTTTTTTGGTACAAAATTGTGAAATTTTATCATTTGTACTAGGAGCAAATACGAAATTAGCCTATGTTTTATATTGAAATGAAGCAAATCAAAATCACCACTTTTTTCTCTCTCTTTGAGAACATTCGGTGCCAAATACAATGGTACGATCTATTGAGGTGTTAATATTATAATGAATATGACTATTATGACACAATATTTGGGTGCTCAAAATCTCTCGTGCACCTTTAAGATGTTTACTGTCGTACAGGTTTAGAAACTGCAGCTTTCCATCAAGGAGTAGATCGGACTTCTTCAGGGACAAACTAACTGGGAGAACATGTGGGCGGCCCCTTGCCTAATAGTGGCCAATGAAAGAACCTTGTCTCTGAAAATAACCGGGATAACTACAGAAAGGTGATTGTTATGGTTCTCCTGTGGGAGAGCATGGCCAATGGTTAGGGTATTAAGTGTTGGTGCTGAGAGGTCTAAGTTCTATTCCTGCTGGGGCCAACTGGTGGATTTAAATTGTTTGTTAAAGAAAATGCCACATCTTTTTGAAGAGTGCCCAAAATGTGTTTCAAAAATTTGAGATTTTTACACGGTTGGCATTGGTAACTGGCTAGTAAAATATTCATGTAAATGGTTAAGCTCAGAAAATGTCTATATGTCGAAAACGAAGGAATTGGGTGATTAGAATAATGAACTATCGGAGATCTCCGATTAAGAATTCAACGGATGATGGAAACGGCCTTCCAATAAGAAATAGCGGGAAATAGCACCATGTGTACATGTCTACGCTCATCCATTAGTTGTTTTATTGGTTCAGGCAAGTCAAGTTAGAGATCATTTTCTTGAGGTGGCACTATTTTACCATGGATGGACATAAAGTTATCATTTCCAGCTCTGCCGTTAAGGACAGTGTCAACCTCGAGATTCCGAGTATATATTTTGGTTTGTAACTTTGCAAATATTTGATTATTGTATGTAAAAGTATACATTTCCAGAAAGAAAATTAGACGATAAACCCGATGGTGGCATCAGATTAATGTAAAACTTTCCATATTTTGAGAAGAATACTAAAAAACATGATTTTGCCCCAAAATTTTCAGACAGCATAACAAAAACAATTTGAATTTTCATGATTTCTTTTGTTATTTTTAGAAACAAGACAAATTTGTCTAGGGACGTTTTTTTTTCATTTTTGTGTCGCCTGCCTTAAGGCAGAAAGACACATAGGGATCACTTTGTCCACTGTTGTTGATGTCTGTTGTCTGTTGTGAAAAAGGGTTAACATTTGCCTGTCATATCCACATACTTTGATGGACTTAAACCAAATTTGGGTCACAGGTGCAACATGACTTCCCCCATTTGTTGATGAGGTCAAAGGTCACATACCAAGGTCAAAGGTCATGCGAGGTCGAGGTCAAGTTGTAAAATAGGCTGAAAATGTAACCTCATTTGAAAAGTTGAAGTTCAATTGGAACCAAACTTGAGTCATAGGTGACACATGTGATCCCTCATATGTTAATGAGGTCAAAGGTCACATACCAAGGTCAAAGGTCATGTGAGGTCAAGTTTTTTTTTTTTTTTTTTTTTTTGACCTCATTTGAAAAGTTGAAGTGCAATTGGAACCCAGCTTGGTTTATGGAGTTTACATGCAATCCCTCATTTGTTTATGAGGTCAAAGGTCACATATCAAGGTCAAAGGTCATGTGAGGCCTATCATTCACAAACCGCGACGGCAGGCGACATAAGCGGTCGGCGACATAAGCGGTCCGAGGACCGATGTATTTTTTTAAAATAGAGCTTACTTTTTGAAATATAAGGAAAACTCAAAAAAGTGTGATTTTTACTTTTCTTTTCCAAAATTTGAGTATATCAAACAGCTGTTTTAAATTGGGAAAAAAATACAGCTCAGGATTGTCTGCAGTGGATAACCTTTGTTGGTACCGATAGAACACAGGTTAATGTTTAAAATGGTGCAAAAATCACAAATTCATGTAAAACAAAAGCACTAGGGTTGACACTGCCCTTAAGTACAATCTGGGATCCCAATTGTAATTACAAAATCTCTTATTTTATGATAAATATGCATTTTTGAGCAGTCTAGTTCACAGGTGTAGTTTCCTAGACAATTACCAACATAACTGGGGGCGCTCTTCAAGAAAATGTGCTGTTATTGCTTTAATTCTGGATTCTTTATACAAGCTATTGATTAAATTAGAATTAGCTCTCCCCATGGTTCGGTTGGACTTCGGCAACTAAACCAAATAATAACACATTCTTCAGAGGGGATGTTAAACTGTCGGTTCCATGTACAGAGAGCCATATCTGTACACGCATACCCACAGTCAGTTTCATAAGGAGTAGTATGAGTAGCCCAATTATGTCCAGGTGAATGGACTTCCATCGGAAACAAGCCTCCGGTAGAGGTCTTGGGTTATCCAAGACATTGTCCAAATAAATTAAGTCCAACTATTTTTTTGTCCTGAAGATTTTGTCCTTCAAATTTGACAGTCCTAAACTTGCCTGATAGCACACTTTGCAAAACCTATTTTGAATACAATTTTTTATGCAAATCAGAAGAGTTTATGCAAATTTACAATATAGAAGAGACCTCTCTAGAAGTTAAATTTATATCAGATAATTAGAAGTAAGTGTGCAATTCTTCTCTGGATACCTACCGACATCACACACACTTCCGTGCCAGCCAGGCTGACAGTCACACAAAATCACAGGGCCAGTACCCCTACAGCTGCCTGCATTCATACATGGACTGGGATTACAGCTCTCTACTGGCGTGGTACAGTCAATGCCCCTCCATCCATCAGCGCATAAACAGGTGTAGTATGTCCTGAAGCTCTCACAGGTTGCACCATTCATGCAGGGAGCGCTGTTGCAAGGGTTCAATTCTATGCAAAAAAAATAGATGGATTTCTTTTAGAATACCCTACCACTGTAATGAGTCAATAAGTCTTGTAAAGAATGACGCCCATTCACCGACACAACTAAGTTGGTCGGGAATTAAACTATTTAAAGACAGTACAGATCTTACTGATCATACAGGTAAGTTTCAATAGCAACTTCTTTCCCTTCAATAAATTAATTGGTACTGTTGAAACACTTGATAGTTTATGCATATAAAAGGCATGAAGCTTCTTCTCAAGTGCCCCTTGTGGGTGTCCCAGCACTAGACTTTTTTTATTTCACCTCATGAATATTCATGAACATAATCATGCTATTTCATTGGCTGATTCCAACTGCAAGTGCTATTTCCCTAGGGAAACATTTTGAACTGTTTCCCTACAACCTCGTCCCCAGAGTCACAGTGAGGCGTAATAAAACAAATACTACATGGTTTATATCGGGGAAATGGCACACACTATATTTCCTTGGGAAAATATTGTGCCCAATTCCTTCCAACCATTACTATTTGTATAATGTTAATAACCAACAAAATAAATTGTTTACAGATTGCACTGCACTGGCCATTGGGTGAGGGAGGAGGGGTGTCTTCCCCCACCACTTGCAAAAAAAATAGAAAAATAGGGAGAGAAAAAGAAAAAAAAGAAAAAGTAGTTCAAAATTTGTTAAAAATATGCACCAAATTAGTTGGGTCATTTGGAGCAATTCTGTGACCTTGGAGAGCAGAGCATGATTTCTCAGTGGATTTTCTTCTATGAAGGTCAATGAAAAAATTTAGCGGGGGTGCCCCTCCTGAAAATGTGGGCGGAATCCAGGAGGAGGGAAAATTCAAAATACAAGGGTCAAAAATAAAAAAATGCTTGGATTGCTGTAAAAAGGTAACCAAAGTGTTTGTCTTGTCACAAGGATTAAAAAAATGTATAGTTTGTACTACTTACGACGTATGGTTACTGAGATATGACAAAAATCGTCAAATGTGAAAGGTCATCATGAAAGGTTAAATCTGAAAATATTGCTTTGATTTCTTTAAAATGGGCTCAAATTTTTCAATCTTTCCTCAAAGACTGCAACAAAAACATTTTGCACCATCTAACATGATTTTAAAATTTGGAGATTAATAGAGGTCAATGGGGTTGACCTTGGCAGTCATTTATCTCAACAAACAAATACAAATGAGAGTACCAACTACTTTTTTTGCAATCTTTGTGGAAAGGCTAACAATTTGAGACCATTTCCAAAGAAATCGGTGCAATATTAAAGATTTAACCTTTGGTGATGACCTTTGACATTTGTGATGTGATCAAGCAAAATGAGTCGGATAGTCGCAAAATTGATTTGAGATATAGCCAAACAAAGGAGAAAATGTCTTTTGTTTCCTATTGTTTTGGCCACCCTTCAACTGATCATATCTTTGGAAGTAATTGGTCAATTTCAATGGGGATTTCAGCAAAATGTACCTTTTTAAATGATGCATACAGCTACATGAAAAAGTAAAAATTGAATCTGACCGACTTCAGACTCATTTTGCTTGATCGCATCATATTTGATGGTTTTTGTCTTATATCTACCTAACCATAAGTTGTAAGTAGTTCAAACTATACCTTTTTAATCCTTGTGAAAAGACGAACACTTTGGTTACCTTTTTTACAGCAAAAAATAAAAAAACTTTTTATTTTTACCCCTGCTTTATGAATTTTCCCCCTCCTGGATTCCGCCCACACTTTCAAGAGGGGCACCCTCGCTAAATTTGCTCATTTATTTCATTCATTTATGGTTTATTAAACAATGCATTTGTAGCCCTAAGGCTAAATTACAGCAAAGATACAGATTAAAAAGCTAAATAAACAACCTTAAAAACAACCATATAAACATACAAATATCAGAGAACATAGCTACCATGAAAATTTAAATTAAGGTTATAAAAAGAATTATTAACTTTATTGCACGCCATAGAATCCACCAACTTTAATTGCACTATAACTCACCAGTATCTTGCATGCACTCTCAAACACAATTTTGAAATTCATCCACTGAAATACATACAAACAATCACACTCACTCGCTCACTCACTCACTCACTCACTCACTCACTCACTCACTCACTCACTCACTCACACACACATTCACTAAATCAAATATGCACTCACTCACCCGCTCACTCACTCACTCACTCACTCCCTAATTCACTCACTCACAGCACATACTAATTATCTCACATCCCACAAACTCAATAAATTCATTCACAGAAACGTTAACCTTCATAGAAGATAAAACCACTGAGAAATGATACTCTGCTCTCCATGGTCACGGAATTGCTCCAAATGACCCAACTAGTAAAATCACACCATTTGCTGCATTTTCCTAAAAATGTTTCAATTTCTGCTATATTACACCGAAACTGCAACTAAAAGAAAATTTACACATAGTGTAATTTTATAATGTCCTCTACCACTTTTAGAATGGGCTACTAGGCTATATGCCGAAGAATGAGGGTGGGCCTAAATAATTGTGCGGTTTGTGTAACAGGCTAGAAAATAGGAAGAGTACACCTGGGTGTCAAATAACATGTTACAGATGAATCAAGAAAAGACAAAATTTATTGTCTTATGTTTTGACAAATCTGCCTCCAATACATTTACATTTGGGTGACACCTCTGTTCCTGCATCTGTGTGTGTAAAGAACCTTGGGGTTATGTTTGATATGAGTATATCCATCACATTGGAGCTATCTGTAAGAGTGTCAATTACCGTATTCGTGATTTATGGCGTATACGTAGGTTTATCACTTTTGATGCTTGCAACCATGCTGTACTATCTTTGGTCTTGTCCCGCATTGACTATGCCAATTCATTACTATATGGTGCCACTGAAATAGATCTCAAAAGGATCCAGTGCTTGCAAAATAAAGCTGCACACCTGGTGTTCGCATGTGGTTTGTGACCAGAGCTCGTCAAAACTTATGATTACTTTTCATTGGTTACCTGTTAAGGAACGTAATAGATACAAAATCCTTCTCTATGTGTATAAATCTCTTCATGGACAGCTATCCTTCATAGCTTACTGATGGTCTTAATTTGTATAATGTGTTGGATAGTAATTCCAATGGTACAAGATGAAGGCTACATCTTCTTCTGATGTTACACGGCTTGTTATCCCTCGCACCAAGCATAGATTTGGCGACCGATCATTTAACGTAATTGGTCCTAGGCTGTGGAACAAGTTTCCTGTTAATATTAGCGAGGCACCGTCCACCAGTGTCTTTAAATGGCTCCTGAAAACATACTTATTTCCTGATGTTTAGAAATGTTTTAACTTTGGATTTGTTAGTTTTCCTTATGTTGTATATTAATTTCATATTTTAAGTAGTTGAAGGCGCTGTGTTCTCTGTAGAGCGCCATATAATGCATTTTTATTATTATTCTTACTGCCTAACGTGCATAATGCATTTTTTTTTTTTGAACAAAAAATGTCGCCTTTGCTTTCAATGCCGCGCCATGTTTGACCTGGGTGTGTTTATTTTGTAAAGCATGCGAGGATGATGTACTGGTATGTTATTGGCTTTACAGTACAGTACAAGTGCGTATCTGTGACTAGTACCAGTGTCGTAGTAGCGGTTACGGAGGAGACTGTTATTCAAGGTTATTCACACATTTTGTTATTTTCAAAAAGGGATATTTGATTAATTTTAAATTAATCTGATCATTCCGCCTCCGTGGATAAATGAAATATCAATTATATTTTTTCATGATAATTATCATGTACAGATATCGTATCTCTAGTACTATGTTGTCTCAAATGAACAAATTCTCAACTCGGAAGTCTGCCTAACAGCTGAAAAATGCAATCCATAAAATTATCATGAAGTTTTTATTACCTGTTATAACTTTACGGTTCCTGCAAACCATTTTTGTGCCTCTGTGGCTCATTTTGATAAAATGGTTTATTGCCTATATGATTAATTTTACATATTTTTACACTGTACAAAGAACAACCGACTTTTAACGAGGATATCATTTTTTAACTATTTCACATAATTTTCTTACAATTTGAAAATGAACAGTTGGCGACAATACATGTGATCCAACTGGTATCCAATGTTGTTTGTATGTGGAAAATTTAAGCAATCCAAACTTATGCGAGAATATGATGAAAACCCAATGACTTTCAATCCAAGCTTATGAGAGAATATGATGAAAATTCAATGACTTTCTTTTCTCATTTGTTTCATTATTTCAGATATATGAGATTCACACATTTCCAGAAAACTGTGTAATCTGTCATTTACAATGTCCTGTTCGGGTTTAACAATACTCTACTAGAAAAAGGTTTATCATAATGATAGTGAGCTTGGCTCCGATGGCAAAGGTGGGCAAAATGTGTATGTCAGAGAGGCGGGTAAAGAATTGTCAAAGCTCAACTGTGATGTGACCTGGTTCACCAGAAGCGAGTCACCAAATGAAGAAGGAATCGTGGCATTGTCTTCTACTCTTCGCTGTCAGTACATCGTCGCTGGTCCTCAGGAACACATTAACAGAGACTTTCTATTTAAATACCTGGAAGAATTCATCAATCAGACTGACACTTCAAAATTTGATGTTCTACTCACAAACTACTGGCTCAGTGGGTTTGTCGGAATGGCACTGAGCCAGAAAGTTAAACTTCCACACGCGCATATACACCACTCGATGGGCACTGTGAAATACAAACACGTTGACATGCCAGCGATTGCCCCTATCTGCCTCCATATTGAAGAAATTATAATCAAGCATGTACATTGTTTGATACATCAAACAAAATCAGAAATTAATTTTTGCAAAGCCACTCATCCTACCTTGATCAAACAGGGAATTAAATCAGAAAAACGTTTATTAAAAACCTGACTTTTGAACAGGATGTCATTAATGTTCTTTATGCCGGTTGATTCGCGCCCCAAAAGAGAGTCAAGTTTGCTCTAGATGCCCTGAAAAACATTGAAGTTCGTCATAAATTTCATCTGATTGGAGATAACAAAAGTATGCTGACCTTAAAGTCTTATACCCACAGTTTGAATTCCTTGGTTCTAAATCCCCGGATGAACTAGCCATGTACATGTCTGCATCTGACATATTGATCATGCCGTCACTTTACGAGCCATTTGGAATCGTTGCTATCAAGGCCATGGCAGCTGGTTGTTGTTTGATCGTATCTGCTACAGGTGGTCTGAATGAAATTGTAGATCACGGTGTGAATGGTTTTAAGGTACCTCCATGTGATGCTAACGCCACCCATAAAGCATTTGTAAAGATGGTGGCAGATCCGTCAAGGATGGAAAAATGCGAGAAATCACCTGTAATCAGCAGCACATACACATTCATGGCACGCAGCTGTTTGAAAGTCTCATTTATTATGACAATCCAGAATAAAACAAAATAGCAAGAAAGTTTTGATGACTATTAAATTTTGTTTAGTCATTCCACTGGCTGCTACACCCTTTGCAAATTTTATGAAATTAGGGGCAAATGCAGGTATTGTGGGCATATTTTCTTCTCTATGGAGAATGGGCTTATAGAGGGCGCTATAACATACAAATGATCTTTGTATGCCTATAGGGCAAGATTCCCACAATGGATTTCTCTGATTTTTACAGTGGTAATAGCTCTTGCATGTCCCTACTTATATCAGTTATCAAAACTGTCACCACTCTTAAAAATTGTTCTAAAAAGGAAAAAAAAAGTCATGGTGAAAAACAGCTGTGTGCAGAGATCTAGAACATTCAAAGAACAAAGGATTATTTATAAGCTATACTAGGCAAGGCATTCCAACCACATACTCATACCTATTTCACAGTAATCCCCAGTATACCCAGCAGGACACACACACTCATAGTAGGTCTGGTAGTTGTTACACACAGCTCCATGTTGACATGGGGAAGATACACATACATTGATAGCTGTAACAAATAAAAAAACATTTCATGTATAAAACCCATAAAATAAATGAGTTCATAGGATAAAGTGATCACAGAGGGTAGGGTACATCAAACGGTGGGATCAAACGCCCCTCGCGACAAGCAGAGTTTTTCAACCTTGTCTTTAAATGTTCATTAGACAGTGTTATAGCTTAAGCGTCGGCGCCGGTCGGGGGTGCGGCACCACAGACTCACAATTTGACTGGACCGTAAGCTTCAAAATTTTCTTTACCTAATATAGCACAAAATCTCAATAAAGTAAAGGAAATCGCAATATTAACTTATAACCAAGGGCATTTCCAACTACCGGTACACGATTTACCCGGCACTCAATTTGGCTTGGCTATAACCCATGTATTAGACTAGAAAAATTCTGTCAAATTAACAATTCAAATCCATAAAGGTTTATGGGCCCGCAGTAGTAGCTAAGTTTTATCATGAAGTTCAGTAGATGTTCTGTGATCTTGCGAAAAATTCATCCAAGAGGTACCTTATAAGATAAGGCAAATAACTTGCCAAAAAATTTCAGTCAAGGTCATCCTGGATGGCAGAAAAGTTCATTTCAGTGGAGGGGCAGAAAAGTTCATTTCAGTGGAGGGGCAGAAAAGTTCATTTCAGTGGAGGGACAGCAATTCAATGTTTGCTTATTTTGCACCTTAACTCAATATTCACAGAACTGACAAAATGTAACCCTTTACCCAGTGGCATAGCCAGGTGGGGGAAAAGGGGGGGGGCAGAGTGCCCCCTCTGAAAAAAATCTTGAGGGGAAATTGGGAAATAAAACATGGATATTCATGTTAAATCAGCCCCTTTTCGGATTCTTTTGCCCTGCGACCAGGAAATTTTGGCTTATGATTGGGACATTTGATGCACTTACCGGGAAATTGCCCCCTCAGAACCACCGGGCTGGCTACGTGCCTGCCTTTATCTGGATCCCGTGCTAGACAATTTCCTAGAATCAGATTCCTGTTTTCACAAATCTGCCGTGCATTTTTGCTTCTGCACATATTATATGCTACAATTTTACGTATCTTTTCATATTTCCGTTGTCATGCACATACTTACGAGTTTCGCAGCTGTCGCCCATCCATCCATGCCCACAGAGACACATGTAGCCATTGACTCTGTCAAAACAGATGCCTTCATTCTGACATGGGTACCCGGAACAGTCATCTATATCTGCAAATAAGATGGACGGCAGAGAGTTAAAGTGGCCATTTAACAGTCAATTCTGTTTTAATTCACCAGCAAAGTTAAACATCACAACTGTTTGAAAGTCTCATTTATTATAACAAAACCAGAATAAGACCAAAATATCAAAGGCGATGCAGTTTTGACAACCGATATGGATTATTTATTCCACTAACTACATCCTGTGTAAATTTTATGAAATGTCATTGTGGGCAAATATAATAATAATAATAATAATAATAATAATATATTGGCTTTTATAAAGCGCCATTCCTACAAGATCACAGTGCTGTTGCCTATTATTATTACGCTGCCGTCAGGAAATCATCACAATCATTTCGCTTCATCTAGGCCGGCAGCTGGCCAAGCGCACAATCCTATCAGAACCTAGATTGTAATATTCCCCATAACAGCTACCCGAATATCGCTTGGGTCGACGAGGCAAGTGAGGTAAAGTGCCTTGCCCAAGTGCACAACACATTGGCCACAGCGGGGCTCGAACCCACAACCTTTGGATCATGAGTCAGCAGTCATATCCACTGGACCACATGTGCCCTCTTCAAATATTACTTTTGTTTAAAATCTATAGATTTACACATCTTTCTATGGAGAATGGGCATATAGAGGGTGCTGTAACATACAAATCATGACCTTAGTCAGCCTATATGGCAAGATTTCTGTAATGTTTTTTCTGATTTGTGCAGCGATAATGGCTCTTGCATGTCCCTACATATATCAGTTGTCAAAATTGTGTCACCACTGCTTAAAATTCTAAATACAAAAGAGACAATTTGTATGGGTTCAAACAGCTGTGACATAACTTTCTTGTAACTCGATCATACATCAGGATGCAGTTGCATGCCATAGACTTAGTATTGTGATCACTTTGTTCATGGTTCGGGACTGGTAATTGTGATGCAGTAAATATTATGGTAATCAGATTGCAGGTAACACTTTGCTGGCAAACAAAGCAGGTTTAAATTCATTTACTGCAGTATATTTATTTTGTAAGTCGTTAAAGCAGTGACATTGTATTACTGTGTATTCCATAGATGGCAGCATCAAAATGAATATTAAAATAATGTCACAGATTTTACAAATTGCATTTAGGCACACACTTACAAAACTGTGTAGGACATTTCGCCGATTGAGGGCTGCTCATTAAACGACGTTGCGTGACGTCAGAATATTTGAGAAACAGCCGGATTGTTGAATCATTGGAAATTTGTATTTACATGTGTAGAAGCTGCATAAATTTCCCCACATGTGCAATCGTAAGGATAGGTGTAGCAAATAAACCATTCTATCATTGATGGCTACTTTCCGCGTCAAAATCGGAATTATGAGTGAAATTTCAGAGGATTTACTGCATCATTCCGTATCCAGTTTTTCTCTCTTTGGCCTTTGATCGCTACAGTTTGACAAGTAATATTTCGAACTTATTTCCTTCTAATCATCTTTCAAACATTTTATCATAAGCAGACATTTTTTATGGCAAATCCTGAAGGTTTAACCTCTATACTCGTACCATATTTGACTTGCATCGGTTGTAATAAACTTGTGGCGTTTCCATTATGCATAGATTCAACCCTTCAAAATTTTGACTGTTACTGCACGCCACCCTGGTTAAAGAAGCCCCGATCGAGAGATGTCTTACACAAGCACGCTATATAGTGCTCATTAATTATGTTTGTAGCCCGAGTCCCCATTCCTCATTCATAACTAACAAACATTGCAGATAAGTCCATATGTTTTCAAGGACTGAAGGGTTTAGCAGATAAGTGAACGAAATATCACATAGCTTCAACGGCGAAGTTTTCGTAGTGGCACATGTGAGAAACACAGCAATGTTAATTTTTTTGGAAGTTTTACATTAACACATCAAGGATTGTGTTCTAAGTTCATTGCTTTGTGACTTACTAATATTACACCTAAGTCCTGTCCATCCCACATCACACAAGCATAGATAGCCATCTCCACTCTTAACACAGCTAGCTCTATTTTGACAGGGATTAGATGCACAGGGATTGGGATCTAAAAGAAACAGATTAGGTGACAATATAATATAGAACAAATGTATTTTTGTGGTTTAGAAAGAAATTTAAAAGAATACATCACAGTCCACGGACTGCGAGTGTCGTCTGCCGTCGCGGTTTTTGAATGGGGCCAAAGGTCACATAATGTCACCAACATGTCAACCCACCCCGCCCCGCCCCCTCCTTTCCACCAAGTCACATCATCGTAGCCCTTACGGAACTCATGCGGCATGCAATATATTAAGGGTTAACATTTCGACCACAGACACAAACACACACACAGACATATGACCAGAGAGATCCCTATGTGCCATCTGCAATTCTTGCAGATGACACAAAAAACCATTAATTGATCAGTTTGGATAGCCCAGAATGATAACTTTATACCTCCCCAGTCATCTCCAGATCACTAGTATAGTGTTGCCTGACATGTAGAACCCAAAACTTTCACACAACTTTAACCTTTAGCCCATCTCAGAACTTAACCTGAGATGACCTTTGATCTTGGAATGTGATCTTTGACCTCATCAGCAAATGCAGATTTCCATATTGTACCAAATTTGGTTGCAATTGGACTTCACTTTGCAAGTGGCACCAAAACATTTGAACTTAAAAATTTGGACAAGCAGGCATAATGGCTGACTATACATGTCTCGGCTGAAGTATGAAGTGGCGACGCACGCGTACACCCAGTGCGGCCTTTCAGTTGCAGTGCGCTTGTGCTTTACCTATCAAGCACATTTCATTTCAAAGTCGGTTCAATGTATACGCCCGCATTGCTACTTCATACTTCGAGCTGGAAAGAGTGTAGTTAGTGTCCCCATGAACATTTGTCCAGGCGACACAAAAATTGAGTTCTGCTCTGGCAGGCACACTTCAACCTTGGACTTCAACCAGGCTACAAACCTGTATGAGTGCATTCAAATTCTATTTTGAACCACAGCACTTAACAATGGATGTAATTTATTATTTTACCTTCTCATAGAGGGGAATCAAACACTTCACAGTGCCTTTCACCATTTCAGACATGCTTACCCTTTTCACAGTGATGGCCAATGAGCAGCCCATCAGCACACATGCAAAAATACTCCCCCATAAAGTCAATGCAGGTAGCTCCCTCCACACAGGGGTTGGATTCGCATGCATAGGTACCTAGGAGTGCAATCACAAAACAACACATGCATAGCCATTTGAACACTCCCACTCTCCCAGATTCATACCTTAGGCATCTAATATGGCGTTTACACTGGGCAAAAAGTCGTTATCGAATTCACTTTTTTTTCAATGACAACTAAGGATTAGCATAAATTAATTTGTGTTGTAGTTGTTTACACTTAACACTGATTTTGAATTCGAATTCAGAAAAAATGAATTACGTATTTGCTTGATAGGCCGGAAATCTACGGCCTCGAATCAGGTGTCATGTTTGGTAAACTTGAAATCGATAACGACTTTCGTTTTCACTCACAAAAGTCGTAATACAATTACGACTTATTCGAATTCACCTCAAGTGAATGAGGAAAAAGTCATCATTGAAATTTGACTTTCTGAATTGTGTCCTAACTACGACTGTACCCGTTTATACTTATCACGAAAGTGATTTCGATTATGACCTAAGTGAATTCGATGACAACTTTTACCCAGTGTAAACGCCCTATAAGCCTATAAAACTGGGTGTAACGTTACAGTTTGTACAGCCCTGTACATATTACCTAACTATGTGGGATCACAACCCCGGGTGGGGGCATTCCCATTTCTGAGCTGAAGCATATGTAAAGGCTGACATGACCCTTATTAATTAGCATTGTTGTCACCCAAAGGCAACATTTTTCTGAAAATTTTACCTGTCCCCCAAAGACTCAATTTTTAAAAATTGTGCAAAGATTTCACCCAAAGACCCCATTGTTTTCAAATTTAGCAAATTTGTCACCTAAGTAACTGATATTTATTGATAATATGCATTTCTCTCACCCAAAGACCCTTATTTTTGTACTTTCTGAATCACTAAATGCCCCTTGTTTTGAAAGTGGCAGCCTTGCACCCATATCCCTTTCATGATGTCTACCCCTACCTGGGTCTCAAGGTGATGAGTGACATGAGTCAGCTATAAAGAAGCCTTGATTCTATGTATACCCAAGTGCTACACTATGATCAGCAGTAAATAAACAAAATGATTACTCTGCTTTTGTCAATCTTCATTTAAAAGCATTCTTTGTTAACAATCTTGCCATCTAATATCACCCAATCCATGCTCACTGCATCACTGCTTTTTTTTTTTTTTTTTTTTCACCGCCCCCCCCCCCACACACACACATGTTATACTGGAGGAGCAGATGTGATACTAAATTTTACGGAACACCTTGGTCCATACGCAAAAGAGCTAGACCAGGTCTTAAAGTTCGACTTGGTCTAAACGTAATTTAGTCCCACCAGAAAAGACATTTTTCTTTGCATTGACATTAGGGATTTCGTGTTTATTTTGATATTTGAATTTTAATCTTTGAAATTTGCTAGTTACTTTATAAAGAAAGTGTGAATAACTGTCAATTTTGGACAAAACTACTTTTGACTCAGACCATTTTAACTTTTTGTGCATATGGACCCTTGAATTTAAGGACAACATTCACCTGAAAGTCAGGAATATATTGTATTCATTTCAGTATTTTAGTACATAAGTACATTAAGTGAATCATCCAGTGGTATGTAACATGTAGTACATAAGCAGTGGATTTGGGCACCACTCTCTACATAATAGGTACTTCTTGATAGTAATATTAGGGTACCTACAGTATGGTATACACAGAAGATAGGAATCTGGTTGTGTTTATTTACAATCGAAACACATGATTCAGGCAAAGGCATGCAGTCCAGTCTCTATGTTATCATACGCATGCACAAGTATAGAATCATACTCAAGGTAACAAATTTTGAGTAAAACTTTGTAACTAAAGTAGGTATGAGGATCATGCATCATGTAGAAGAAAATTTACACATATTGGAGATAAATTACCCTGTACAACTGAAAATGAGAAATCAACAGTTTTGCCCACCCAAATGTATGACAAATTCTTTTAATACAGTAATTAATAACAAGTGCAGCACAAAAAGAAGATGAGATAAGGAAAGCAAGGAGAAAAGAAAAACAAAATTGACAAAAAGAGAGTAAGAAGTAAACAATTGGGACAGAAGGGAGTAAAGGAGGCATGAGAGAAGACATCAGATTAGAACAAAACAAGCAGAACTCAGAACTAGATTGCCCTATATTTGCACGCAAATACGGCTTACCCGCTTGATTGTGGTGGGCATGTGTAGCGCACGACCTTTGACCTCTAGGGTCGAGATTGGCCTATGGCACTACAAGGGATCATGGGCTATCATTGTGCCAATTGGGGGCTTTAGGGCCATTGCAGTTACAGAGGTAGGTGCCATATTATGTTTTCACATATTGACCTATGTAGCCCATGACCTTTGACCTCTGGGGTCGAGATTGGTCAGAGGCACTAGAGGGGGTCAGGGCTAATCATTGTGCCAAGTCGGGCTTTAGGATAATTATAGGTACGGAGCTAAATGCCATAATAGGTTTTCACATATTGGCCTATGTACGCTCGTGACCTTTGACCTCTGGGGTCGAGATAGGCCGAAGGCACTAGAGGGGGTCATAGGCTATCATTGTGCCAAGTGGGGGCTCTAGGGCCTTTGTAGTTTGGGAGCTAGTCCCTTACAACTTTTGTGTTTGATAATTCACATATTGGCCTATGTAGCCTGTGACCTTTGACCTCTTGGGTCGAGATTGGTCAGAAATCACTAGAGGGGGTCAGGGGCTATCAATTGTGGGCCAAGGTGTCGGGGTTTTAGCACAATTGTAGATACGGAGCTAGGTGCCATAAATAAGCTTTTTCACATATGGCCTATATAGCTCGTGAACCCCTTTGACCTCTGGGGTCGAGATTGCCCAACGGCACTAAGGTGTCATGGGGGTATCATTGTGCCAAGTGGTGGCTCTAGGGCCAGGTGTAGTTTTTTGTAGTTAAGCCTCCCCCCTTACAACCTTGGTGTTTGATGAAGAAGAACTAGAGCACCTATATTGCACGCAAATACAATACGCTTACCCCCTTTGTTTGTGGTGGGCATGTGTAGGGCATTACTTTAACCTCTGGGATCGAGATTGGCGAGGCACTAGAGGGGGTCAGGGGCTAATCATTGTGCCAGTGGGGGCTCCTAGTGCCCTTTGGTAGTTTTTCGATCTAAGAGCCTTAACAACTTTTGTGTTTATGACAAAGAGAAGAATACCCTAATAAGAATCAACAAGAGGCACAATATACCCTCAAGAATATTAAACCACAGAGCACATATACCCGCCCTTGCACGCAAGGCGGGTATAAGAGAAGACGAAGAATCACAAGCACAATATACCCGCCAGTCTACACCACGGGTATAAACTTTCATGGTGTAAGATAATGGCCAAAATCATGGTCCAGGACCATTACAGTTAAATTTTCGCATATGGGGCAGGTTTTTACTATTTTCCTATTAAAAAAACGCGCAGAGCTCTGTTGTGTTTTCATTGTAATCTTTAGACCCAAGATAAAATAATAATGAAGCAAAATGTTGCGCCTGGAGTAAAAATCGAACCCACGACTTTTGGATTACAAGAGTGCCCACAGATGCACGCCATGCAATCTGAGCTGGCAGAACATCGCTCTTTTGTAATATTTAAATAAACACATTAACGGAATAAAGCGCACACATAATCACAAATAGCACCACTATGAGATTAGTTGAAAATATATGGTCCAGGATAATATCTTCGGGCCAAAATCTCACATTAGCTCAGAATTATGTTCCTAACGACCCCACAAGACCCCAGATGAACTTTGATCCCACATGTGTTGAGGTAGTTCCAAAGGTCTCTTTTAAATTTCATATTGAAATATTACAGTGGGGATTAAAAATTACTTGGACCTGTAAGCGCAACAAGCCACGCGGAGGTTCAACACGTTCTTCGACAAATAGGGTATCGCCAAACGAGGTGCGATGTTCCTCCTGGCTCATGCAGTCCACGCTCATGTGTGTTCGATTCTGTCCAACAAATTATTAATCAAAATGAACCTTATAGGGACAGCTGTCCCAAACATGTCGTGCGATTATATGGTCAAAGAATAAGTGTAGAGCAATTAGTTACTACTACAACATTTTCAATACTGTTGGATTCTAACATCATGCAGAGCATTAAGAAATCTGCTGTTTGAGAATTCAAACCAACCTCATCATTTCCATGCACTTACCAATTTCACATCTCGGCCCTTGATACCCAGGTAAGCAGGCACATGTGTAGTAATCAGTAAAGCTATAACACATCCCTCCATGGAAACAAGGGTTAGACATGCAGGGATTCACCCCTGACAAGAGAAGAATAATAACAATGTAATTACAAATTATAACTGATTCAATGCTTGGAGCTGCTTGGGTATAGAAGGTAAGAAGATAAGCATTGCATTTGTTACTTCTACCATTTCATAATCTATATTATCAACAAGAATTATATACAGGGTGTAGAGATGTAGCCTGCAACATGTCGCTTTATGAAACTGCAGAATAAAACTTTTTCATAAACATTTGTTATGAGAGAAGAAATATGGTTGGACAAAAATCATGCATTGATATTTGTCATCGTATGGTGCATATATTAATGAGCGTGCACAATGTGGATAGCATCAGAATGGTAATTTAACACTTGTTTTTGAAATTTGAAAGCAAAGGACACCTTTCAGACCTAACACCTATAGATAATATCTATCGCTCCTCTACCAACCCTCGCTTGATAGCTTAGTTAGCAAGAGCGTCCTGCTAGTAATATGAAGGTCACCAGTTTGAATCTGGCAGCACACATGGGTTGGTTTTTTTTTCAACACTAACGTGCACTGACCAACTTCATGGAAAGATTAGTAAATATACATCCTTGGCTACCTGGAGAACTAAGTAGTTAAAATTTCAACCTTCTCACCTATTTGAATTTGACAGTTGTTTCCGGTATACCCCTCAGCACAGTCACAAGTGTAGGAATAGTTGATAAGGTCACCGAAGCAACTACCACCATGCAGACAAGGGAAACTTGCACAGGGTTCCAACTCTGTCAGGTAAAAATATGTAAGCTCTTGTGATACAAAATTAACACAATAAACTACGAAAATGATATCTGTGTTGGTTTTCATGCTGTCAAATCAAGATTTGATTTTTTAAGGAACCACATAGTCTATCGATTCTATTGAGGACTTTCACTTAAATCATATGTAGCTTCTAACAAAAGGTGCCTTTTTTAAAACTGTTTTTTTCAACATACATTTCCAATGACCTGAATGGATCAGATTGGGTCCCATTTTATGAAAAACAAACCGAGATGCAATAAAAATTCGCAAAATGCAATGTTTTGTAATTAGGAAGCCAACTGAATTGAAGAAACTGTTCAGTCAAAGAGGGAATCTTAAAAGCTAAGGCTGGATTAGTCCTACATGAGAGTATTTTCTTTTAAAATACTGTGAAAGTTAAATGTAACAGGTGAGAAAATTCCTCATAGATGGGCCCTTCCGGCCCATCCATGAGGAAATTTTTTCTCACCCTTACAGGCCACATTTTTAGAGTATTTTGGAAGGAAAATAAAGGTCACTTCATGTAGGACAACAGCTGTGGTTGAACCCTCACGCCAAAATCGTTTTTCTCTTTTACTTAGAGCAATGTTTAAGCAGTGGCGACAGAATTTTGACAACTAATTCTAAGTAGGGGCATGCAAGTAGCTATTACCTTTGCAAAATCAGAAAATCCATTGTCGGAAATCTTGCCATATAGGTCAACAAAGGTCATGATTTCTATGTTAATAAATAATATAAGCGCCCTCTATATTGCATTTTCCGATAGAGAGATGTGTTAAAAGATAAGATTTTTAAGAAATTCATATTTGCCTCGCGATGGAATTTTTGTAAATTTATTACACAGGATGAATCAGTGGTAATGAATAATCAAAATTAATTGCCAGAAGTGTGTCTCGCCGTCGACATTTTTGTAGCGTTTTTATGTCTGGTTTGGGGTTGTTTGTCTCATAATAAATGAGACTTATAAACAGCTGTGAGGACAAAAACCTGGTGTTAAAAAAAAACCCAGGTCTAAAGTCAGACACCCTTTCAGAATACACTGCCCTATTGGTCTTATATCCATCCAATCTGGCACGAAGTTTTAACAGGAATTGGTTGGAAGCCATTTATCTTACTTGTCGTGGCTTGGTGTGTAATATTTGGGGGGGGGGGGGTGTGTACATCTGCAATGCCACAGGCATGCATTATCCTGGCAACAACTGTAAATGGCATAATTACATATAGTCCTTCACACCCACTCTTTATTGTGTGGCTTATTCGTTTATGCCAATTGTACATGCTATACATCATGCCTGGTGTACCCCACAGAATTGTAAGATTTGTAATTTGCATGAATTTTAGTGAAAAAGATTTGCGCCACTTGTAAAGAGAAATGTGGGGTCTGCTGTGGAAACACATGCTCCTTATAACCATTCCTGATTAAAAAAAATACCAGTGATCACCAAACTTGTGACGGGTCTGTTGTCTCGCGGTGTGTGAATAGGGACAAAGGTCACATGAGTTTACCAAGGCCACATGAGGTCACCAACACGTGGGTCACGACCCAAGGTCATTGTATCCAAGTGTCCTTGAAAATGTGTGCACATATGTGGAAACATGGGCAAATTGGTGTGAGGGTTAACTTTGGGTCAACATTTTTACCACAGAGATACCACACACATACAGATACAACACAGACCACTATCCAAAGCATTCCTTGTTGCGCATACGACACAAATGTTGGGATAAGACAAATGGCAAAAATAGTGCAAGAAACTTGCACAATCATTTACTTGCAAAGCATTTCCCCTGGCAAGATGGCAGTCGTGTGAACATAACCTCGAGGACCTTGGCCCATGACCTTGACATCATCCACATATAATGACCCTATTGCACCTTAACCCCAAATCTGGTGTAAATTAGAGACAAACTTTTCGAAGGAGAACCCTGAAAAACGAAAACCTAACCAAACAGGAACACAGACACAACACATACACTACACATACATACAGACTGTACGCGATCTCGCAAAATCCCCCTACTACTGCTTTTTCAAGCCAGGGGGATAAAAAGAGATACTGGATCCCCAATCCTACAGGGAGTCCTATCTGGGATAATACTTTAAAGGTGCAAACGAGAGATTTTGAGGTACCGCAAATATTGTATCATAACAGTAATTTCATATATTAGAGATCAGACCACTCAATGATTTCTTACCTCGTATTTGGCTACAGAAATGTTCTTAAAAGGAGAGAAAAAAGGTGATTTTGATTTGTTGTTATATTTCAATGTAAAACATAGGCTGTGGGGAAAATTTCGTATTGGGGGGGGGCTCCTACTATGAAATTAAGAAATTTCACAATTTAAAAAAAAAAAAAAAAAAAAATTCTCAGTTTAATCCTGAGATGGGGATATTTTTGACGGAAAGCTTTACATCAGAGCAAAAATCAGTACTTTCCGATTTTTTTAAAG